>CAWUFW010022174.1:0-101753 GCA_963921515.1 Calotriton arnoldi | reverse complement strand
GCACTTCTATTTCTCCTTTCTGCACCTTACTTCCTCTTTTGGCACCTCTCTTCCTCTTTCTGCACCTTTCTTCCTCTTTCTGCACCTCTCTCTCTTCTTTGTGCACCTCTCTTGTTGCTTTCTGCACCTCTCTTGCTTCTCTCAGCACTTCTCTTTCTTCTTTCTGCACCTTACTTCCTCTTTTGGCACCTTTCTTCCTCTTTCTGCACTTCTTTTACCTCTTTCTGCACCTCTCTTGACTCTTTCTGCACCTCACTTGCCTCTTTGTACACCTCGCTCTCTTCTTTTTGCACCTCTCTTGCTTGCTTATTGATGTACTTCTCTTGCTACTTTATATGCCTATCTTTCTCTTTCTGAGCCTTTCTTCCTTTTTCAGCACCTTTCTTCCTCTTTCTCCTCTTCTATTGCCTCTTTCTGAATGTCTCTTGCCTCTTTCTGTACCTTTCTTGCCTCTTTCTGCACCTCTCTTCCTTCTTTCTGCACCTCGCTTGCTTCTTTCTGCACATCTCCTCCTTAATTTTGTACCTCTCTTGCTTCTTTCTGCACCTCTCTTACCTTTTTCTGCACCGCTCTTGCTTCTTTCCTCACCTTTCTTCCTCTTTCCTGAGCCTTTCTTCCTCTTTCAGCACCTTTTTTCTTTTTTCTGCTCTTCTCTTACCTCTTTCTGCACCTATCTTGCTTGTTTCTGTACCTCTCTTGCTTATTTCTGCACATCTTTCTCTATTTTCTTTACCTCTCTGTCTTCTTTCTGCACCTCTCTTGTCTCGTTCTGCACCTTACTTGCTTCTTTCTGCACCTAACTCTCTTCTTTATGCATCTCTCTTGCTTCTTTTGCACCTCTCTTGCTTCTTTCTGCACTTCTATTGCTTTTCTCTGCGCATTTCTTCCTCTTTCTATACCTTTCTTCCTCTTTTGGCACATTGCTTACTGTTTCTGCACTTCTCTTGCTTCTTTCTGCACTTCTAATGCCTCTTTCTGCAACTCTCCTGATTCTTTCTGCACCTCACTTGCTTCTTTATTCACTTCTCTTGTTTCTTTCTGCAGAACGTTTGCTTCTTTCTGTACCTTTCTTCCTTTTTCTGTACTTCTCTTGCATCTTTCTGCTTCTCTCTTCCTCTTTATACACCTCTACTGCTTCTTTCTGCACTTCTTTTGGCTCTTTCTGCACCCCTTTTGACTTTTTCTGCAACTCTCTTGCCTCTTTCTGCAAATTTCTTCATCTTTCTGCACCTTTCTTGCCTTTTTTCTGTATTTTTCTGGCCTCTTTCAGCATTAATCTTCACTCTCTCTGCACCTCTCTTGCCTCTTTCTGCACTTCTCTTACTTCTTGCTGCACCTCTCTAGCTACTTTATGGACCTCTCTTGCTTCTTTCTGCAATTCTCTTGCCTCTTTCTGCCCCTCTCTTGCTTCTTTCTTCACCTTTCTTCCTCTTTCTGCATCTCTCGTGCTTATTTCTGCACCTCTTTTGCTTCTTTCTGCACCTGTCTTGCTTCTTTATGTACCTCGCTTGCCTCTTTCTGCACCTCACTTGGCTCTTTCTACACCTTGCTCTCTACTTTTTGTACCTCTCTTGCTTGCTTATTAGTGCACTTCTCTTGCTTCTTTATACGCCTTTCTTTCTCTTTATGAGCATCTCTTCCTTTTTCAGCACCTTTCTTCCTCTTTCTGCTCTTCTATTGCCTCTTTCTGAATGTCTGTTGCCTCTTTCTGTACCTTTCTTGCCTCTTTCTTCACTTCTCTTGCTTCTTTTTGTACCTCTCTTTCTTTTTTCTGCACATCTCTTACCTTTTTCTGCACCTCTCTTGCTTCTTTCTGCTCCCCTCTTGCTTCTTTCATCACCTCTCTGCGTTCTTTATGCACCTCTCTTGCCTCTTTACGCACCTCTCTTGCTTCTTTCTTCCTATTTCTGTACTTCTCTTGCCTCTTTTTGCACCTCTCTTGTCTCTTTCTGCACCTCTCTTGGCTCTTTCTTTACCTCTTGCTTCTTTCTTTATCTCTCTTTCTTCTATCTGTACTTCACTTGCCTCTTTCTGTACCTCTCTTCCTCTTTATATACCTTTCTTCTTCTTTCTGTAGCTCTCTTGCTTGTTTCTGAACCTCTCTTGCTTCTTTTTGCACCCTTCTTGCTTCTGTCTGCACTTCTTTTGCCTCTTTCATCACTTCTCTTGCTTCGTTCTGCACCTCTCTTGCTTCTGTATGCACCTTTCTTCCTCTTTCTGAACTTCCCTTTCCTCTTTCAGCACCTCTCTTGATTCTTTCTGCTCTTCCCTTGCCGTTTTTTGCACTTCCCTTCCCTCTTTCTACACTTCTTCTATTGCTTCTTTCTGTACCTCTCTTCCTACTTTCCTTACCATTCTTCCTCTTACTGCACTTCTCTTGCTTCTTTCTGCACCTCTCTTGTCTCCTTCTGCACCTCACTTGCTTCTTTCTGCACATCACTCTCTTCTTTCTGCACATCCTTTGCTTCTTTTTGCACCTCTCTTGCTTCTTTCAGCACTTCTATTTCTCCTTTCTGCACCTTACTTCCTCTTTTGGCATCCTCTCTTCCTCTTTCTGCACCTTTCTTCCTCTTTCTGCACCTCTCTTCTTCTTTGTGCACCTCTCTTGTTGCTTTCTGCACCTCTCTTGCTTCTCTCAGCACTTCTCTTTCTTCTTTCTGCACCTTACTTCCTCGTTTGGCGCCTTTCTTCCTCTTTCTGCACTTCTTTTACCTCTTTCTGCACCTCTCTTGACTCTTTCTGCACCTCACTTGCCTCTTTGTACACCTCGCTCTCTTCTTTTTGCACCTCTCTTGCTTGCTTATTGCTGTACTTCTCTTGCTTCTTTATATGCCTATCTTTCTCTTTCTGAGCCTTTCTTCCTTTTTCAGCACCTTTCTTCCTCTTTCTCCTCTTCTATTGCCTCTTTCTGAATATCTCTTGCCTCTTTCTGTACCTTTCTTGCCTCTTTCTGCACCTCTCTTCCTTCTTTCTGCACCTCGCTTGCTTCTTTCTGCACATCTCCTCCTTAATTTTGTACCTCTCTTGCTTCTTTCTGCACCTCTCTTACCTTTTTCTGCACCGCTCTTGCTTCTTTCCTCACCTTTCTTCCTCTTTCCTGAGACCTTTCTTCCTCTTTCAGCACCTTTTTTCTTTTTCTGCTCTTCTCTTACCTCTTTCTGCACCTATCTTGCTTGTTTCTGTACCTCTCTTGCTTATTTCTGCACATCTTTCTCTATTTTCTTTACCTCTCTGTCTTCTTTCTGCACCTCTCTTGTCTCAATCTGCACCTTACTTGCTTCTTTCTGCACCTAACTCTCTTCTTTATGCATCTCTCTTGCTTCTTTTTGCACCTCTCTTGCTTCTTTCTGCACTTCTATTGCTTTTCTCTGCGCATTTCTTCCTCTTTCTATACCTTTCTTCCTCTTTTGGCACATTGCTTACTGTTTCTGCACTTCTCTTGCTTCTTTCTGCACTTCTCATGCCTCTTTCTGCAACTCTCCTGATTCTTTCTGCACCTCACTTTCTTCTTTTTGTACCTCACTTGCTTCTTTATTCACTTCTCTTGTTTCTTTCTGCAGAACGTTTGCTTCTTTCTGTACCTTTCTTCCTTTTCTGTACTTCTCTTGCATCTTTCTGCTCCTCTCTTCCTCTTTATACACCTCTATTGCTTCTTTCTGCACTTCTTTTGGCTCTTTCTGCACCTCTTTTGCCTTTTCTGCAACTCTCTTGCCTCTTTCTGCAAATTTCTTCATCTTTCTGCACCTCTCTTGCCTTTTTCTGTATTTTTCTGGCCTCTTTCAGCATTAATCTTCACTCTCTCTGCACCTCTCTTGCCTCTTTCTGCACTTCTCTTACTTCTTGCTGCACCTCTCTAGCTACTTTATGGACCTCTCTTGCTTCTTTCTGCAATTCTCTTGCCTCTTTCTGCACCTATCTTGCTTCTTTCTTCACCTTTCTTCCTCTTTCTGCATCTCTCTTGCTTCTTTCTGCACCTCTTTTGCTTCTTTCTGCACCTGTCTTGCTTCTTTATGTACCTCGCTTGCCTCTTTCTGCACCTCACTTGGCTCTTTCTACACCTTGCTCTCTACTTTTTGTACCTCTCTTGCTTGCTTATTAGTGCACGTCTCTTGCTTCTTTATATGCCTTTGTTTCTCTTTCTGAGCATCTCTTCCTTTTCAGCACCTTTCTTCCTCTTTCTGCTCTTCTATTGCCTCTTTCTGAATGTCTCTTGCCTCTTTCTGTACCTTTCTTGCCTCTTTCTTCACCTCTCTTGCTTCTTTTGCACCTCTCTTTCTTTTTCTACACATCTCTTACCTTTTTCTGCACCTCTCCTGCTTCTTTCTGCTCCCCTCTTGCTTCTTTCAGCACCTCTCTGCGTTCTTTATGCACCTCTCTTGCCTCTTTACGCACCTCTCTTGCTTCTTTCTGCTCCTTTCTTCCTATTTCTGCACTTCTCTTGCCTCTTTCTGCAACTCTCTTGTCTCTTTCTGCACCTCTCTTGGCTCTTTCTTTACCTCTTGCTTCTTTCTTTATCTCTCTTCCTTCTATCTGTACTTCACTTGCCTCTTTCTGCACCTCTCTTCCTCTTTATATACCTTTCTTCTTCTTTCTGTAGCTCTCTTGCTTGTTTCTGCACCTCTCTTGCTTCTTTTTGCACCCTTCTTGCTTCTGTCTGCACTTCTCTTGCCTCTTTCATCACTTCTCTTGCTTCGTTCTGCACCTCTCTTGCTTCTATATGCACCTTTCTTCCTCTTTCTGAACTTCCCTTGCCTCTTTCAGCACCTCTCTTGATTCTTTCTGCTCTTCTCTTGCCGTTTTTTGCACTTCCCTTCCCTCTTTATACACTTCTTCTATTGCTTCTTTCTGTACCTCTCTTCCTACTTTCCTTACCATTCTTCCTCTTACTGCACTTCTCTTGCTTCTTTCTGCACCTCTCTTGTCTCCTTCTGCACCTCACTTGCTTCTTTCTGCACATCACTCTCTTCTTTCTGCACATCCTTTGCTTCTTTTTGCACCTCTCTTGCTTCTTTCGGCACTTCTATTTCTCCTTTCTGCACCTTACTTCCTCTTTTGGCACCTCTCTTCCTCTTTCTGCACCTTTCTTCCTCTTTCTGCACCTCTCTCTCTTCTTTGTGCACCTCTCTTGTTGCTTTCTGCACCTCTCTTGCTTCTCTCAGCACTTCTCTTTCTTCTTTCTGCACCTTGCTTCCTCTTTTGGCACCTTTCTTCCTCTTTCTGTACTTCTTTTGCCTCTTTCTGCACCTCTCTTGACTCTTTCTGCACCTCACTTGCCTCTTTGTATACCTCGCTCTCTTCTTTTTGCACCTCTCTTGCTTGCTTATTGCTGTACTTCTCTTGCTTCTTTATAAGCCTATCTTTCTCTTTCTGAGCCTTTCTTCCTTTTTCAGCACCTTTCTTCCTCTTTCTCCTCTTCTATTGCCTCTTTCTGAATGTCTCTTGCCTCTTTCTGTACCTTTCTTGCCTCTTTCTGCACCTCTCTTCCTTCTTTCTGCACCTCGCTTGCTTCTTTCTGCACATCTCCTCCTTAATTTTGTACCTCTCTTGCTTCATACTGCACCTCTCTTACCTTTTTCTGCACTGCTCTTGCTTCTTTCCTCACCTTTCTTCCTCTTTCCTGAGCCTTTCTTCCTCTTTCAGCACCTTTTTCTTTTTCTGCTCTTCTCTTATCTCTTTCTGCACCTATCTTGCTTGTTTCTGTACCTCTCTTGCTTCTTTCTGCACATCTTTCTCTATTTTCTTTACCTCTCTGTCTTCTTTCTGCACCTCTCTTGTCTCGTTCTGCACCTTACTTGCTTCTTTCTGCACCTAACTCTCTTCTTTATGCATCTCTCTTGCTTCTTTTGCACCTCTCTTGCTTCTTTCTGCACTTCTATTGCTTTTCTCTGCGCATTTCTTCCTCTTTCTATACCTTTCTTCCTCTTTTGGCACATTTCTTACTGTTTCTGCACTTCTCTTGCTTCTTTCTGCACTTCTCATGCCTCTTTCTGCAACTCTCTTGATTCTTTCTGCACCTCACTTTCTTCTTTCTGTACCTCACTTGCTTCTTTATTCACTTCTCTTGTTTCTTTCTGCAGAACATTTCCTTCTTTCTGTACCTTTCTTCCTCTTTCTGTACTTCTCTTGCATCTTTCTGCTCCTCTCTTTCTCTTTCTGCACCTCTATTGCTTCTTTCTGTACTTCTTTTGCCTCTTTCTGCACTTCTTTTGCCTTTTTATGCAACTCTCTTGCCTCTTTCTGCAAATTTCTTCATCTTTCTGCACCTCTCTTGCTTTTTTTCTGTATTTCTCTGGCCTCCTTCAGCATTAATCTTCCCTCTCTCTGCACCTCTCTTGCCTCTTTCTGCACTTCTCTTACTTCTTGCTGCACCTCTATAGCTTCTTTACGCACCTCTCTTGCTTCTTTCTGCAATTCTCTTGCCTCTTTCTGCACCTCTCTTGCTTTTTTCTTCACCTTTCTTCCTCTTTCTGCATCTCTCTTGCTTCTTTCTGCACCTGTCTTGCTTCTTTTTGCTCCTCTCTTGCTTCTTTCTGCACCTCACTTGGCTCTTTCTATACGTTGCTCACTTCTTTTTGTACCTCTCTTGCTTGCTATTAGTGCACTTCTCTTGCTTCCTTATACGCCTTTCTTTCTCTTTCTGAGCCTCTCTTCCTTTTTCAGCACCTTTCTTCCTCTTTTTGCTCTTCTATTTCCTTTTTCTGAATGTCTCTTGCCTCTTTCTGTACCTTTCTTGCCTCTTTCTGCACCTCTCTTGCTTCTTTTTGCACCTCTCTTGCTTTTTCTGCACATCTTACCTTTTCTGCACCTCTCTTGCTTCTTTCTGCTCCCCTTTTGCTTCTTTCAGCACCTCTCTGCATTCTTTATGCACCTCTCTTGCCTCTTTACGCACCTCTCTTGCTTCTTTCTTCCAATTTCTGCACCTCTTGTGCCTCTTTCTGCACCTCTCTTGCCTCTTTCTGCACCTCTCTTGGCTCTTTCTTTACCTCTCTTGCTACTTTCTGCTCCTCTCTTCCTTCTATCTGTACCTCACTTGCCTCTTTCTGCACCTCTTTTCCTCTTTCTAGACCTTTCTTCTTCTTTCTGCAGCTCTCTTGCTTGTTTCTGCACCTCTCTTGCTTCTTTCTGTACCCTTCTTGCTTCTGTCTGTACTTCTCTTGCCTCTTTCATCACTTCTCTTGCTTCGTTCTGCACCTCTCTTGCTTCTTTATGCACCTTTCTTCCTCTTTCTGAACTTCCCTTGCCTCTTTCAGCACCTCTCTTGATTCTTTCTTCACCTTTCTTCCTCTTTCTGCATCTCTCTTGCTTCTTTCTGCACCTCTTTTGCTTATTTCTGCACCTCTCTTGCTTCTCTCTGCACTTCTCTTTCTTCTTTCTGCACCTTACTTCCTCTTTTGGCACCTTTCTTCTTCTTTCTGCACTTCTTTTGCCTCTTTCTGCACCTCTTTTGCTTCTTTCTGCACCTCGCATGCCTCTTTCTGCACCTCTCTTGCTTCTTTCTGCACCTCTCTTGGCTCTATCTGCACCTCTTGTGCTTCTTTCTGCACCTATCTTGCTTCTTTCTCCAATCCTCTTGCCTCTTTCTGCACCTCTCTTTCTCCTTTTGCACCTTTCTTCCTCTTTATGCTTCTCTCTTGCTTCTTTATGCACCGCTCTTGCTTCTTTCTGCACTTCTCTTCCTCTTTCTGTACCTCTCTTACCTCTTTCTGCACCTCTCTTGCTTCTTTCTGCTATTCTCTTCCTTCTTTCTGTACCTCTCTGGCTTCTTTCTGTACCTCTCTTGCCTCTTTCTGAATTTCTCTAGCTTATTTCTGCACCGTTCTTACTCTTTCTGCACTTTTCTTGCCTCTTTCTGTACCTCTCTTCCTCTTTCTTCCCTTTCTTTCTCTTTCTGCACCTCTCTTGCTGTGTTCTGCACCTCTCTTGCTTCTTTCTTCACCTTTCTTCCTCTTTCTGCATCTCTCTTGCTTCTTTCTGCACCTCTTTTGCTTCTTTCTGCACCTGTCTTGCTTCTTTCTTTACCTCTCTTGACTCTTTCTGCACCTCACTTGCCTCTTTGTACACCTCGCTCTCTTCTTTTTGCACCTCTCTTGCTTGCTTATTGCTGTATTTCTCTTGCTTCTTTATATGCCTATCTTTCTCTTTCTGAGCCTTTCTTCCTTTTTCAGCACCTTTCTTCCTCTTTCTCCTCTTCTATTGCCTCTTTCTGAATGTCTCTTGCCTCTTTCTGTACCTTTCTTGCCTCTTTCTGCACCTCTCTTCCTTCTTTCTGCACCTCGCTTGCTTCTTTCTGCACATCTCCTCCTTAATTTTGTACCTCTCTTGCTTCTTTCTGCACCTCTCTTACCTTTTTCTGCACTGCTCTTGCTTCTTTCCTCACCTTTCTTCCTCTTTCCTGAGCCTTTCTTCCTCTTTCAGCACCTTTTTTCTGCTCTTCTCTTACCTCTTTCTGCACCTATCTTGCTTGTTTCTGTACCTCTCTTGCTTCTTTCTGCACGTCTTTCGCTATTTTCTTTACCTCTCTGTCTTCTTTCTTCACCTCTCTTGTCTCGTTCTGCACCTTACTTGCTTCTTTCTGCACCTAACTCTCTTCTTTATGCACCTCTCTTGCTTCTTTGTGCACCTCTCTTGCTTCTTTTTGCACCTCTCTTGCTTCTTTCTGCACTTCTATTGCTTTTCTCTGCACATTTCTTCCTCTTTCTATACCTTTCTTCCTCTTTTGGCACATTGCTTACTGTTTCTGCACTTCTCTTGCTGCTTTCTGCACTTCTCATGCCTCTTTCTGCAACTCTCCTGATTCTTTCTGCACCTCACTTTCTTCTTTTTGTACCTCACTTGCTTCTTTATTCACTTCTCTTGTTTCTTTCTGCAGAACGTTTGCTTCTTTCTGTACCATTCTTCCTCTTTCTGTACTTCTCTTGTATCTTTCTGCTCCTCTCTTCCTCTTTCTACACCTCTATTGCCTCTTTCTGCACTTCTTTTGGCTCTTTCTGCACCACTTTTGCCTTTTCTGCAACTCTCTTGCCTCTTTCTGCAAATTTCTTCATCTTTCTGCACCTCTCTTGCCTTTTTCTGTATTTCTCTGGCCTCTTTCAGCATTAATCTTCCCTCTCTCTGCACCTCTCTTGCCTCTTTCTGCACTTCTCTTACTTCTTGCTGCACCTCTCTAGCTACTTTATGCACCTCTCTTGCTTCTTTCTGCAATTCTCTTGCCTCTTTCTGCACCTCTCTTTCTTCTTTCTTCACCTTTCTTCCTCTTTCTGCATCTCTCTTGCTTCTTTCTGCACCTCTTTTGCTTCTTTCTTGCACCTGTCTTGCTTCTTTATGCACCTCTCTTGCCTCTTTCTGCACCTCACTTGGCTCTTTCTACCCCTTGCTCTCTACTTTTTGTACCTCTCTTGCTTGCTTATTAGTGCACTTCTCTTGCTTCTTTATACGCCTTTCTTTCTCTTTCTGAGCCTCTCTTCCTTTTTCAGCACCTTTCTTTCTCTTTCTGCTCTTCTATTGCCTCTTTCTGAATGTCTGTTGCCTCTTTCTGTACCTTTCTTGCCTCTTTCTTCACCTCTCTTGCTTCTTTTTGTACCTCTCTTTTTGTTTTTTCTGCATATCTCTTACCTTTTTCTGCACCTCTCTTGCTTCTTTCTGCTCCCCTCTTGCTTCTTTCAGCACCTCTCTGCGTTCTTTATGCACCTCTCTTGCCTCTTTACGCACCTCTCTTGCTTCTTTCTTCCTATTTCTGCACTTCTCTTGCCTCTTTCTGCACCTCTCTTGTCTCTTTCTGCACCTCTCTTGGCTCTTTCTTTACCTCTTGCTTCTTTCTTTATCTCTCTTCCTTCTATCTGTACTTCACTTGCCTCTTTCTGTACCTCTCTTCCTCTTTATATACCTTTCTTCTTCTTTCTGTAGCTCTCTTGCTTGTTTCTGAACCTCTCTTGCTTCTTTTTGCACCCTTCTTGCTTCTGTCTGCACTTCTCTTGCCTCTTTCATCACTTCTCTTGCTTCGTTCTGCACCTCTCTTGCTTCTGTATGCACCTTTATTCCTCTTTCTGAACTTCCCTTGCCTCTTTCAGCACCTCTCTTGATTCTTTCTGCTCTTCTCTTGCCGTTTTTTGCACTTCCCTTCCCTCTTTCTACACTTCTTCTATTGCTTCTTTCTGTACCTCTCTTCCTACTTTCCTTACCATTCTTCCTCTTACTGCACTTCTCTTGCTTCTTTCTGCACCTCTCTTGTCTCCTTCTGCACCTCACTTGCTTCTTTCTGCACATCACTCTCTTCTTTCTGCACATCCTTTGCTTCTTTTTGCACCTCTATTGCTTCTTTCAGCACTTCTATTTCTCCTTTCTGCACCTTACTTCCTCTTTTGGCACCTCTCTTCCTCTTTCTGCACCTTTCTTCCTCTTTCTGCACCTCTCTCTCTTCTTTGTGCACCTCTCTTGTTGCTTTCTGCACCTCTCTTGCTTCTCTCAGCACTTCTCTTTCTTCTTTCTGCACCTTACTTCCTCGTTTGGCTGCCTTTCTTCCTCTTTCTGCATTCTTTTACCTCTTTCTGCACCTCTCTTGACTCTTTCTGCACCTCACTTGCCTCTTTGTGCACCTCGCTCTCTTCTTTTTGCACCTCTCTTGCTTGCTTATTGCTGTACTTCTCTTGCTTCTTTATATGCCTATCTTTCTCTTTCTGAGCCTTTCTTCCTTTTTCAGCACCTTTCTTCCTCTTTCTCCTCTTCTATTGCCTCTTTCTGAATATCTCTTGCCTCTTTCTGTACCTTTCTTGCCTCTTTCTGCACCTCTCTTCCTTCTTTCTGCACCTCGCTTGCTTCTTTCTGCACATCTCCTCCTTAATTTTGTACCTCTCTTGCTTCTTTCTGTACCTCTCTTACCTTTTTCTGCACTGCTCTTGCTTCTTTCCTCACCTTTCTTCCTCTTTCCTGAGACCTTTCTTCCTCTTTCAGCACCTTTTTCTTTTTCTGCTCTTCTCTTACCTCTTTCTGCACCTATCTTGCTTGTTTCTGTACCTCTCTTGCTTCTTTCTGCACATCTTTCTCTATTTTCTTTACCTCTCTGTCTTCTTTCTGTACCTCTCTTGTCTCGTTCTGCACCTTACTTGCTTCTTTCTGCACCTAACTCTCTTCTTTATGCATCTCTCTTGCTTCTTTTGCACCTCTCTTGCTTCTTTCTGCACTTCTATTGCTTTTCTCTGCGCATTTCTTCCTCTTTCTATACCTTTCTTCCTCTTTTGGCACATTGCTTACTGTTTCTGCACTTCTCTTGCTTCTTTCTGCACTTCTCATGCCTCTTTCTGCAACTCTCCTGATTCTTTCTGCACCTCACTTTCTTCTTTTTGTACCTCACTTGCTTCTTTATTCACTTCTCTTGTTTCTTTCTGCAGAACGTTTGCTTCTTTCTGTACCTTTCTTCCTTTTTCTGTACTTCTCTTGCATCTTTCTGCTCCTCTCTTCCTCTTTATACACCTCTATTGCTTCTTTCTGCACTTCTTTTGGCTCTTTCTGCACCTCTTTGCCTTTTTCTGCAACTCTCTTGCCTCTTTCTGCAAATTTCTTCATCTTTCTGCACCTCTCTTGCCTTTTTCTGTATTTTTCTGGCCTCTTTCAGCATTAATCTTCACTCTCTCTGCACCTCTCTTGCCTCTTTCTGCACTTCTCTTACTTCTTGCTGCACCTCTCTAGCTACTTTATGGACCTCTCTTGCTTCTTTCTGCAATTCTCTTGCCTCTTTCTGCACCTCTCTTGCTTCTTTCTTCACCTTTCTTCCTCTTTCTGCATCTCTCTTGCTTCTTTCTGCACCTCTTTTGCTTCTTTCTGCACCTGTCTTGCTTCTTTATGTACCTCGCTTGCCTCTTTCTGCACCTCACTTGGCTCTTTCTACACCTTGCTCTCTACTTTTTGTACCTCTCTTGCTTGCTTATTAGTGCACGTCTCTTGCTTCTTTATATGCCTTTCTTTCTCTTTCTGAGCATCTCTTCCTTTTTCAGCACCTTTCTTCCTCTTTCTGCTCTTCTATTGCCTCTTTCTGAATGTCTCTTGCCTCTTTCTGTACCTTTCTTGCCTCTTTCTTCACCTCTCTTGCTTCTTTTTGCACCTCTCTTTCTTTTTTCTGCACATCTCTTACCTTTTTCTGTACCTCTCTTGCTTCTTTCTGCACCTCTCTTCCTTCTTTCTGCACCTCGCTTGCTTCTTTCTGCACATCTCCTCCTTAATTTTGTACCTCTCTTGCTTCTTTCTGTACCTCTCTTACCTTTTTCTGCACCGCTCTTGCTTCTTTCCTCACCTTTCTTCCTCTTTCCTGAGCCTTTCTTCCTCTTTCAGCACCTTTTTCTTTTTCTGCTCTTCTCTTACCTCTTTCTGCACCTATCTTGCTTGTTTCTGTACCTCTCTTGCTTCTTTCTGCACATCTTTCTCTATTTTCTTTACCTCTCTGTCTTCTTTCTGTACCTCTCTTGTCTCGTTCTGCACCTTACTTGCTTCTTTCTGCACCTAACTCTCTTCTTTATGCATCTCTCTTGCTTCTTTTTGCACCTCTCTTGCTTCTTTCTGCACTTCTATTGCTTTTCTCTGCGCATTTCTTCCTCTTTCTATACCTTTCTTCCTCTTTTGGCACATTGCTTACTGTTTCTGCACTTCTCTTGCTTCTTTCTGCACTTCTCATGCCTCTTTCTGCAACTCTCCTGATTCTTTCTGCACCTCACTTTCTTCTTTTTGTACCTCACTTGCTTCTTTATTCACTTCTCTTGTTTCTTTCTGCAGAACGTTTACTTCTTTCTGTACCTTTCTTCCTTTTTCTGTACTTCTCTTGCATCTTTCTGCTCCTCTCTTCCTCTTTATACACCTCTATTGCTTCTTTCTGCACTTCTTTTGGCTCTTTCTGCACCTCTTTTGCCTTTTCTGCAACTCTCTTGCCTCTTTCTGCAAATTTCTTCATCTTTCTGCACCTCTCTTGCCTTTTTCTGTATTTTTCTGGCCTCTTTCAGCATTAATCTTCACTCTCTCTGCACCTCTCTTGCCTCTTTCTGCACTTCTCTTACTTCTTGCTGCACCTCTCTAGCTACTTTATGGACCTCTCTTGCTTCTTTCTGCAATTCTCTTGCCTCTTTCTGCACCTCTCTTGCTTCTTTCTTCACCTTTCTTCCTCTTTCTGCATCTCTCTTGCTTCTTTCTGCACCTCTTTTGCTTCTTTCTGCACCTGTCTTGCTTCTTTATGTACCTCGCTTGCCTCTTTCTGCACCTCACTTGGCTCTTTCTACACCTTGCTCTCTACTTTTTGTACCTCTCTTGCTTGCTTATTAGTGCACGTCTCTTGCTTCTTTATATGCCTTTCTTTCTCTTTCTGAGCATCTCTTCCTTTTTCAGCACCTTTCTTCCTCTTTCTGCTCTTCTATTGCCTCTTTCTGAATGTCTCTTGCCTCTTTCTGTACCTTTCTTGCCTCTTTCTTCACCTCTCTTGCTTCTTTTTGCACCTCTCTTTCTTTTTTCTGCACATCTCTTACCTTTTTCTGCACCTCTCTTGCTTCTTTCTGCTCCCCTCTTGCTTCTTTCAGCACCTCTCTGAGTTCTTTATGCACCTCTCTTGCCTCTTTACGCACCTCTCTTGCTTCTTTCTGCTCCTTTCTTCCTATTTCTGCACTTCTCTTGCCTTTTTCTGCAACTCTCTTGTCTCTTTCTGCACCTCTCTTGGCTCTTTCTTTACCTCTTGCTTCTTTCTTTATCTCTCTTCCTTCTATCTGTACTTCACTTGCCTCTTTCTGCACCTCTCTTCCTCTTTATATACCTTTCTTCTTCTTTCTGTAGCTCTCTTGCTTGTTTCTGCACCTCTCTTGCTTCTTTTTGCACCCTTCTTGCTTCTGTCTGCACTTCTCTTGCCTCTTTCATCACTTCTCTTGCTTCGTTCTGCACCTCTCTTGCTTCTATATGCACCTTTCTTCCTCTTTCTGAACTTCCCTTGCCTCTTTCAGCACCTCTCTTGATTCTTTCTGCTCTTCTCTTGCCGTTTTTGCACTTCCCTTCCCTCTTTATACACTTCTTCTATTGCTTCTTTCTGTACCTCTCTTCCTACTTTCCTTACCATTCTTCCTCTTACTGCACTTCTCTTGCTTCTTTCTGCACCTCTCTTGTCTCCTTCTGCACCTCACTTACTTCTTTCTGCACATCACTCTCTTCTTTCTGCACATCCTTTGCTTCTTTTGCACCTCTCTTGCTTCTTTCGGCACTTCTATTTCTCCTTTCTGCACCTTACTTCCTCTTTTGGCACCTCTCTTCCTCTTTCTGCACCTTTCTTCCTCTTTCTGCACCTCTCTCTCTTCTTTGTGCACCTCTCTTGTTGCTTTCTGCACCTCTCTTGCTTCTCTCAGCACTTCTCTTTCTTCTTTCTGCACCTTACTTCCTCTTTTGGCACCTTTCTTCCTCTTTCTGCACTTCTTTTGCCTCTTTCTGCACCTCGTTTGCCTATTCTGGCACCTCTCATGCCTCTTTCTGCACCTCTCTTGCTTCTTTCTGCACCTCACTTGCTTCTTTCAGCCCCTCATGTACTTCTTTATGCACTTATCTTGCTTCTTTCTGCAACTCTCTTGCCTCTTTCTGCACCTCTCTTGGTTATTTCTGCACCTCTCATGCTTCTTTCTGCACCTGTCTTGCTTCTTTCTCCAATCCTCTTGCCTCTTTCTGCTCCTCTCTTTCTCCTTTTGTACCTTTCTTCCTCTTTATGCTTCTCTCTTGCTTCTTTATGCACCTCTCTTGCTTCTTTCTGCACTTCTCTTCCTTCTTTCTGTACCTCTCTTACCTCTTTCTGCACCTCTCTTGCTTCTTTCTGCTATTCTCTTCCTTCTTTCTGCACCTCTCTGGCTTCTTTCTGTTCCTCTCTTGCATCTTTCTGAATTTCTCTAGCTTATTTCTGCACCTTTCTTACTCTTTCTGTACTTTTCTTGCCTCTTTCTGTACCTCTCTTCCTCTTTCTTCACCTTTCTTTCTCTTTCTGCACCTCTCTTGCTGTGTTCTGCACCTCTCTTGCTTCTTTCTTCACCTTTCTTCCTCTTTCTGCATCTCTCTTGCTTCTTTCTGCACCTATTTTGCTTCTTTCTGCACCTGTCTTGCTTCTTTCTTTACCTCTCTTGACTCTTTCTTTACCTCACTTGCCTCTTTGTACTCCTCTCTCTCTTCTTTTTGCACCTCTCTTGCTTGCTTATTGCTGCACTTCTCTTGCTTCTTTATATGCCTTTCTTTCTCTTTCTGAGCCTTTCTTCATTTTCTACACCTTTCTTCCTCTTTCTCCTCTTCTTCTATTGCCTCTTTCTGAATGTCTCTTGCTTCTTTCCTCACCTTTCTTCCTCTTTCCTGAGAATTTCTTCCTCTTTCAGCACCTTTTTTCTTTTTTCTGGTCTTCTCTTACCTCTTTCTGCACCTATCTTGCTTGTTTCGGTACCTCTCTTGCTTCTTTATGCACCTCTTTCACTTTTTTCTTTACCTCTCTGTCTTCTTTCTGCACCTCTCTTGTCTCGTTCTGCACCTTACTTGCTTCTTTCTGCACCTAACTCTCTTCTTTATGCAACTCTCTTGCTTCTTTCTGCACCTCTCTTGCTTCTTTCTGCACTTCTATTGCTTTTCTCTGCGCATTTCTTCCTCTTTCTATACCTTTCTTCCTCTTTTGGCACATTTCTTACTGTTTCTGCACTTCTCTTGCTTCTTTCTGCACTTCTCATGCCTCTTTCTGCAACTCTCTTGATTCTTTCTGTACCTCACTTTCTTCTTTCTGTACCTCACTTGCTTCTTTATTCACTTCTCTTGTTTCTTTCTGCAGAACATTTCCTTCTTTCTGTACATTTCTTCCTCTTTCTGTACTTCTCTTGCATCTTTCTGCTCCTCTCTTTCTCTTTCTGCACCTCTATTGCTTCTTTCTGTACTTCTTTTGCCTCTTTCTGCACTTCTTTTGCCTTTTATGCAACTCTCTTGCCTCTTTCTGCAAATTTCTTCATCTTTCTGCACCTCTCTTGCTTTTTCTGTATTTCTCTGGCCTCCTTCAGCATTAATATTCCCTCTCTCTGCATCTCTCTTGCCTCTTTCTGCACTTCTCTTACTCTTTCTGCATCACTCTTGCTTCTTTCTGCACCTGTCTTGCTTCTTTCTGCTCCTCTCTTGCCTCTTTCTGCACCTCACTTGGCTCTTTCTATACGTTGCTCACTTCTTTTTGTACCTCTCTTGCTTGCTTATTAGTGCACTTCTCTTGCTTCCTTATACGCCTTTCTTTCTCTTTCTGAGCCTCTCTTCCTTTTTCAGCACCTTTCTTCCTCTTTTTGCTCTTCTATTTCCTCTTTCTGAATGTCTCTTGCCTCTTTCTGTACCTTTCTTGCCTCTTTCTGCACCTCTCTTGCTTCTTTTTGCACATCTCTTGCTTTTTCTGCACATCTTACCTTTTTCTGCACCTCTCTTGCTTCTTTCTGCTCTCCTCTTTGCTTCTTTCAGCACCTCTCTGCATTCTTTATGCACCTCTCTTGCCTCTTTACGCACCTCTCTTGCTTCTTTCTTCCAATTTATGCACCTCTTGTGCCTCTTTCTGCACCTCTCTTGCCTCTTTCTGCACCTCTCTTGGCTCTTTCTTTACCTCTCTTGCTACTTTCTGCTCCTCTCTTCCTTCTATCTGTACCTCACTTGCCTCTTTCTGCACCTCTCTTCCTCTTTCTAGACCTTTCTTCTTCTTTCTGCAGCTCTCTTGCTTGTTTCTGCACCTCTCTTGCTTCTTTCTGTACCCTTCTTGCTTCTGTCTGTACTTCTCTTGCCTCTTTCATCACTTCTCTTGCTTCGTTCTGCACCTCTCTTGCTTCTTTATGCACCTTTCTTCCTCTTTCTGAACTTCCCTTGCCTCTTTCAGCACCTCTCTTGATTCTTTCTTCAACTTTCTTCCTATTTCTGCATCTCTCTTGCTTCTTTCTGAACCTCTTTTGCTTATTTCTGCACCTCGCTTGCTTCTCTCGGCACTTCTCTTTCTTCTTTCTGCACTTTACTTCCTCTTTTGGCACCTTTCTTCTTCTTTCTGCACTTCTTTGGCCTCTTTCTGCACCTCTTTTGCTTCTTTCTGCACCTCGCATGCCTCTTTCTGCACCTCTCTTGCTTCTTTCTGCACCTCTCTTGGCTCTATCTGCACCTCTTGTGCTTCTTTCTGCACCTATCTTACTTCTTTCTCCAATCTTCTTGCCTCTTTCTGCACCTCTCTTTCTCCTTTTGCACCTTTCTTCCTCTTTATGCTTCTCTCTTGCTTCTTTATGCACCGCTCTTGCTTCTTTCTGCACTTCTCTTCCTTCTTTCTGTACCTCTCTTACCTCTTTCTGCACCTCTCTTGCTTCTTTCTGCTATTCTCTTCCTTCTTTCTGTACCTCTCTGGCTTCTTTCTGTACCTCTCTTGCCTCTTTCTGAATTTCTCTAGCTTATTTCTGCACCGTTCTTACTCTTTCTGCACTTTTCTTGCCTCTTTCTGTACCTCTCTTCCTCTTTCTTCACCTTTCTTTCTCTTTCTGCACCTCTCTTGCTGTGTTCTGCACCTCTCTTGCTTCTTTCTTCACCTTTCTTCCTCTTTCTGCATCTCTCTTGCTTCTTTCTGCACCTCTTTTGCTTCTTTCTGCACCTGTCTTGCTTCTTTCTTTACGTCTCTTGACTCTTTATGGCCTCACTTGCCTCTTTGTACACCTCGCTCTCTTCTTTTTGCACCTCTCTTGCTTGCTTATTGCTGTACTTCTCTTGCTTCTTTATATGCCTATCTTTCTCTTTCTGAGCCTTTCTTCCTTTTTCAGCACCTTTCTTCCTCTTTCTCCTCTTCTATTGCCTCTTTCTGAATGTCTCTTGCCTCTTTCTGTACCTTTCTTGCCTCTTTCTGCACCTCTCTTCCTTCTTTCTGCACCTCGCTTGCTTCTTTCTGCACATATCCTCCTTAATTTTGTACCTCTCTTGCTTCTTTCTGCACCTCTCTTACCTTTTCTGCACTGCTCTTGCTTCTTTCCTCACCTTTCTTCCTCTTTCCTGAGCCTTTCTTCCTCTTTCAGCACCTTTTTCTGCTCTTCTCTTACCTCTTTCTGCACCTATCTTGCTTGTTTCTGTACCTCTCTTGCTTCTTTCTGCACCTCTTTCGCTATTTTCTTTACCTCTCTGTCTTCTTTCTGCACCTCTCTTGTCTCGTTCTGCACCTTACTTGCTTCTTTCTGCACCTAACTCTCTTCTTTATGCACCTCTCTTGCTTCTTTTGCACCTCTCTTGCTTCTTTCTGCACTTCTATTGCTTTTCTCTGCACATTTCTTCCTCTTTCTATACCTTTCTTCCTCTTTTGGCACATTGCTTACTGTTTCTGCACTTCTCTTGCTTCTTTCTGCACTTCTCATGCCTCTTTCTGCAACTCTCCTGATTCTTTCTGCACCTCACTTTCTTCTTTTTGTACCTCACTTGCTTCTTTATTCACTTCTCTTGTTTCTTTCTGCAGAACGTTTGCTTCTTTCTGTACCATTCTTCCTCTTTCTGTACTTCTCTTGTATCTTTCTGCTCCTCTCTTCCTCTTTCTACACCTCTATTGCCTCTTTCTGCACTTCTTTTGGCTCTTTCTGCACCTCTTTTGCCTTTTTCTGCAACACTCTTGCCTCTTTCTGCAAATTTCTTCATCTTTCTGCACCTCTCTTGCCTTTTTTCTGTATTTCTCTGGCCTCTTTCAGCATTAATCTTCCCTCTCTCTGCACCTCTCTTGCCTCTTTCTGCACTTCTCTTACTTCTTGCTGCACCTCTCTAGCTACTTTATGCACCTCTCTTGCTTCTTTCTGCAATTCTCTTGCCTCTTTCTGCACCTCTCTTTCTTCTTTCTTCACCTTTCTTCCTCTTTCTGCATCTCTCTTGCTTCTTTCTGCACCTCTTTTGCTTCTTTCTGCACCTCACTTGGCTCTTTCTACCCCTTGCTCTCTACTTTTTGTACCTCTCTTGCTTGCTTATTAGTGCACTTCTCTTGCTTCTTTATACGCCTTTCTTTCTCTTTCTGAGCCTCTCTTCCTTTTTCAGCACCTTTCTTCCTCTTTCTGCTCTTCTATTGCCTCTTTCTGAATGTCTGTTGCCTCTTTCTGTACCTTTCTTGCCTCTTTCTTCACCTCTCTTGCTTCTTTTGTACCTCTCTTTCTTTTTCTGCACATCTCTTACCTTTTTCTGCACCTCTCTTGCTTCTTTCTGCTCCCTCTTGCTTCTTTCAGCACCTCTCTGCGTTCTTTATGCACCTCTCTTGCCTCTTTACGCACCTCTCTTGCTTCTTTCTTCCTATTTCTGCATTTCTCTTGCCTCTTTCTGCACCTCTCTTGTCTCTTTCTGCACCTCTCTTGGCTCTTTCTTTACCTCTTGCTTCTTTCTTTATCTCTCTTCCTTCTATCTGTACTTCACTTGCCTCTTTCTGTACCTCTCTTCCTCTTTATATACCTTTCTTCTTCTTTCTGTAGCTCTCTTGCTTGTTTCTGAACCTCTCTTGCTTCTTTTTGCACCCTTCATGCTTCTGTCTGCACTTCTCTTGCCTCTTTCATCACTTCTCTTGCTTCGTTCTGCACCTCTCTTGCTTCTGTATGCACCTTTCTTCCTCTTTCTGAACTTCCCTTGCCTCTTTCAGCACCTCTCTTGATTCTTTCTGCTCTTCTCTTGACGTTTTTTGCACTTCCCTTCCCTCTTTCTACACTTCTTCTATTGCTTCTTTCTGTACCTCTCTTCCTACTTTCCTTACCATTCTTCCTCTTACTGCACTTCTCTTGCTTCTTTCTGCACCTCTCTTGTCTCCTTCTGCACCTCACTTGCTTCTTTCTGCACATCACTCTCTTCTTTCTGCACATCCTTTGCTTCTTTTTGCACCTCTCTTGCTTCTTTCAGCACTTCTATTTCTCCTTTCTGCACCTTACTTCCTCTTTTGGCACATCTCTTCCTCTTTCTGCACCTTTCTTCCTCTTTCTGCACCTCTCTCTCTTCTTTGTGCTCCTCTCTTGTTGCTTTCTGCACCTCTCTTGCTTCTCTCAGCACTTCTCTTTCTTCTTTCTGCACCTTACTTCCTCTTTTGGCACCTTTCTTCCTCTTTCTGCACTTCTTTGACCTCTTTCTGTACCTCTCTTGACTCTTTCTGCACCTCACTTGCCTCTTTGTACACCTCGCTCTCTTCTTTTTGCACCTCTCTTGCTTGCTTATTGCTGTACTTCTCTTGCTACTTTATATGCCTATCTTTCTCTTTCTGAGCCTTTCTTCCTTTTTCAGCACCTTTCTTCCTCTTTCTCCTCTTCTATTGCCTCTTTCTGAATGTCTCTTGCCTCTTTCTGTACCTTTCTTGCCTCTTTCTGCACCTCTCTTCCTTCTTTCTGCACCTCGCTTGCTTCTTTCTGCACATCTCCTCCTTAATTTTGTACCTCTCTTGCTTCTTTCTGCACCTCTCTTACCTTTTTATGCACCGCTCTTGCTTCTTTCCTCACCATTCTTCCTCTTTCCTGAGCCTTTCTTCCTCTTTCAGCACCTTTTTCTCTTTTTCTGCTCTTCTCTTACCTCTTTCTGCACCTATCTTGCTTGTTTCTGTACCTCTCTTGCTTCTTTCTGAACATCTTTCTCTATTTTCTTTACCTCTCTGTCTTCTTTCTGTACCTCTCTTGTCTCGTTCTGCACCTTACTTGCTTCTTTCTGCACCTAACTCTCTTCTTTATGCATCTCTCTTGCTTCTTTTTGCACCTCTCTTGCTTCTTTCTGCACTTCTATTGCTTTTCTCTGCACATTTCTTCCTCTTTCTATACCTTTCTTCCTCTTTTGGCACATTGCTTACTGTTTCTGCACTTCTCTTGCTTCTTTCTGCACTTCTAATGCCTCTTTCTGCAACTCTCCTGATTCTTTCTGCACCTCACTTTCTTCTTTTTGTACCTCACTTGCTTCTTTATTCACTTCTCTTGTTTCTTTCTGCAGAACGTTTGCTTCTTTCTGTACCTTTCTTCCTTTTTCTGTACTTCTCTTGCATCTTTCTGCTCCTCTCTTCCTCTTTATACACCTCTATTGCTTCTTTCTGCACTTCTTTTGGCTCTTTCTGCACCTCTTTTGCCTTTTTCTGCAACTCTCTTGCCTCTTTCTGCAAATTTCTTCATCTTTCTGCACCTCTCTTGCCTTTTTTCTGTATTTTTCTGGCCTCTTTCAGCATTAATCTTCACTCTCTCTGCACCTCTCTTGCCTCTTTCTGCACTTCTCTTACTTCTTGCTGCACCTCTCTAGCTACTTTATGGACCTCTCTTGCTTCTTTCTGCAATTCTCTTGCCTCTTTCTGCACCTCTCTTGCTTCTTTCTTCACCTTTCTTCCTCTTTCTGCATCTCTCTTGCTTCTTTCTGCACCTCTTTTGCTTCTTTCTGCACCTGTCTTGCTTCTTTATGTACCTCGCTTGCCTCTTTCTGCACCTCACTTGGCTCTTTCTACACCTTGCTCTCTACTTTTTGTACCTCTCTTGCTTGCTTATTAGGGCACTTCTCTTGCTTCTTTATACGCCTTTCTTTCTCTTTATGAGCATCTCTTCCTTTTTCAGCACCTTTCTTCCTCTTTCTGCTCTTCTATTGCCTCTTTCTGAATGTCTCTTGCCTCTTTCTGTACCTTTCTTGCCTCTTTCTGCACCTCTCTTCCTTCTTTCTGCACCTCGCTTGCTTCTTTCTGCACATCTCCTCCTTAATTTTGTACCTCTCTTGCTTCTTTCTGCACCTCTCTTACCTTTTTCTGCACCGCTCTTGCTTCTTTCCTCACCTTTCTTCCTCTTTCCTGAGCCTTTCTTCCTCTTTCAGCACCTTTTTTCTGCTCTTCTCTTACCTCTTTCTGCACCTATCTTGCTTGTTTCTGTACCTCTCTTGCTTCTTTCTGCACCTCTTTCGCTATTTTCTTTACCTCTCTGTCTTCTTTCTGCACCTCTCTTGTCTCATTCTGCACCTTACTTGCTTCTTTCTGCACCTAACTCTCTTCTTTAAGCACCTCTCTTGCTTCTTTTTGCACTTGTCTTGCTTCTTTTTGCACCTCTCTTGCTTCTTTCTGCACTTCTATTGCTTTTCTCTGCACATTTCTTCCTCTTTCTATACCTTTCTTCCTCTTTTGGCACATTGCTTACTGTTTCTGCACTTCTCTTGCTTCGTTCTGCACTTCTCATGCCTCTTTCTGCAACTCTCCTGATTCTTTCTGCACCTCACTTTCTTCTTTTTGTACCTCACTTGCTTCTTTATTCACTTCTCTTGTTTCTTTCTGCAGAACGTTTGCTTCTTTCTGTACCATTCTTCCTCTTTCTGTACTTCTCTTGTAACTTTCTGCTCCTCTCTTCCTCTTTCTACACCTCTATTGCCTCTTTCTGCACTTCTTTTGGCTCTTTCTGCACCTCTTTTGCCTTTTTCTGCAACTCTCTTGCCTCTTTCTGCAAATTTCTTCATCTTTCTGCACCTCTCTTGCCTTTTTTCTGTATTTCTCTGGCCTCTTTCAGCATTAATCTTCCCTCTCTCTGCACCTCTCTTGCCTCTTTCTGCACTTCTCTTACTTCTTGCTGCACCTCTCTAGCTACTTTATGCACCTCTCTTGCTTCTTTCTGCAATTCTCTTGCCTCTTTCTGCACCTCTCTTTCTTCTTTCTTCACCTTTCTTCCTCTTTCTGCATCTCTCTTGCTTCTTTCTGCACCTCTTTTGCTTCTTTCTGCACCTGTCTTGCTTCTTTATGT
Organism: Calotriton arnoldi; assembly: GCA_963921515.1. Taxonomy (NCBI): domain Eukaryota; kingdom Metazoa; phylum Chordata; class Amphibia; order Caudata; family Salamandridae; genus Calotriton; species Calotriton arnoldi. Next base: position 79,050 of record CAWUFW010022174.1, on the reverse strand, counting down.
ACCTCGCTTGCCTCTTTCTGCACCTCACTTGGCTCTTTCTACACCTTGCTCTCTACTTTTTGTACCTCTCTTGCTTGCTTATTAGGGCACTTCTCTTGCTTCTTTATACGCCTTTCTTTCTCTTTATGAGCATCTCTTCCTTTTTCAGCACCTTTCTTCCTCTTTCTGCTCTTCTATTGCCTCTTTCTGAATGTCTGTTGCCTCTTTCTGTTCCTTTCTTGCCTCTTTCTTCACCTCTCTTGCTTCTTTTTGTACCTCTCTTCTTTTTTCTGCACATCTCTTACCTTTTTCTGCACCTCTCTTGCTTCTTTCTGCTCCCCTCTTGCTTCTTTCAGCACCTCTCTGCATTCTTTATGCACCTCTCTTGCCTCTTTACGCACCTCTCTTGCTTCTTTCTTCCTATTTCTGCACTTCTCTTGCCTCTTTCTGCACCTCTCTTTCTCTTTCTGCACCTCTCTTGGCTCTTTCTTTACCTCTTGCTTCTTTCTTTATCTCTCTTCCTTCTATCTGTACTTCACTTGCCTCTTTCTGTACCTCTCTTCCTCTTTATATACCTTTCTTCTTCTTTCTGTAGCTCTCTTGCTTGTTTCTGAACCTCTCTTGCTTCTTTTTGCACCCTTCTTGCTTCTGTCTGCACTTCTCTTGCCTCTTTCATCAGTTCTCTTGCTTCGTTCTGCACCTCTCTTGCTTCTGTATGCACCTTTCTTCCTCTTTCTGAACTTCCCTTGCCTCTTTCAGCACCTCTCTTGATTCTTTCTGCTCTTCTCTTGCCGTTTTTGCACTTCCCTTCCCTCTTTCTACACTTCTTCTATTGCTTCTTTCTGTACCTCTCTTCCTACTTTCCTTACCATTCTTCCTCTTACTGCACTTCTCTTGCTTCTTTCTGCACCTCTCTTGTCTCCTTCTGCACCTCACTTGCTTCTTTCTGCACATCACTCTCTTCTTTCTGCACATCCTTTGCTTCTTTTTGCACCTCTCTTGCTTCTTTCATCACTTCTATTTCTCCTTTCTGCACCTTACTTCCTCTTTTGGCACCTCTCTTCCTCTTTCTGCACCTTTCTTCCTCTTTCTGCACCTCTCTCTCTTCTTTGTGCACCTCTCTTGTTGCTTTCTGCACCTCTCTTGCTTCTCTCAGCACTTCTCTTTCTTCTTTCTGCACCTTACTTCCTCGTTTGGCGCCTTTCTTCCTCTTTCTGCACTTCTTTTACCTCTTTCTGCACCTCTCTTGACTCTTTCTGCACCTCACTTGCCTCTTTGTACACCTCGCTCTCTTCTTTTTGCACCTCTCTTGCTTGCTTATTGCTGTACTTCTCTTGCTTCTTTATATGCCTATCTTTCTCTTTCTGCAGCCTTTCTTCCTTTTTCAGCACCTTTCTTCCTCTTTCTCCTCTTCTATTGCCTCTTTCTGAATGTCTCTTGCCTCTTTCTGTACCTTTCTTGCCTCTTTCTGCACCTCTCTTCCTTCTTTCTGCACCTCGCTTGCTTCTTTCTGCGCATCTCCTCCTTAATTTTGTACCTCTCTTGCTTCTTTCTGCACCTCTCTTACCTTTTTCTGCACCGCTCTTGCTTCTTTCCTCACCTTTATTCCTCTTTCCTGAGCCTTTCTTCCTCTTTCAGCACCTTTTTTCTTTTTTCTGCTCTTCTCTTACCTCTTTCTGCACCTATCTTGCTTGTTTCTGTACCTCTCTTGCTTCTTTCTGCACATCTTTCTCTATTTTCTTTACCTCTCTGTCTTCTTTCTGCACCTCTCTTGTCTCGTTCTGCACCTTACTTGCTTCTTTCTGCACCTAACTCTCTTCTTTATGCATCTCTCTTGCTTCTTTTGCACCTCTCTTGCTTCTTTCTGCACTTCTATTGCTTCTCTCTGCGCATTTCTTCCTCTTTCTATACCTTTCTTCCTCTTTTGGCACATTGCTTACTGTTTCTGCACTTCTCTTGCTTCTTTCTGCACTTCTCATGCCTCTTTCTGCAACTCTCCTGATTTTTTCTGCACCTCACTTTCTTCTTTTTGTACCTCACTTGCTTCTTTATTCACTTCTCTTGTTTCTTTCTGCAGAACGTTTGCTTCTTTCTGTACCTTTCTTCCTTTTTCTGTACTTTTCTTGCATCTTTCTGCTCCTCTCTTCCTCTTTATACACCTCTATTGCTTCTTTCTGCACTTCTTTTGGCTCTTTCTGCACCTCTTTGCCTTTTCTGCAACTCTCTTGCCTCTTTCTGCAAATTTCTTCATCTTTCTGCACCTCTCTTGCCTTTTTTCTGTATTTTTCTGGCTCTCTTTCAGCATTAATCTTCACTCTCTCTGCACCTCTCTTGCCTCTTTCTGCACTTCTCTTACTTCTTGCTGCACCTCTCTAGCTACTTTATGGACCTCTCTTGCTTCTTTCTGCAATTCTCTTGCCTCTTTCTGCACCTCTCTTGCTTCTTTCTTCACCTTTCTTCCTCTTTCTGCATCTCTCTTGCTTCTTTCTGCACCTCTTTTGCTTCTTTCTGCACCTGTCTTGCTTCTTTATGTACCTCGCTTGCCTCTTTCTGCACCTCACTTGGCTTTTTCTACACCTTGCTCTCTACTTTTTGTACCTCTTGCTTGCTTATTAGTGCACTTCTCTTGCTTCTTTATATGCCTTCTCTTTCTCTTTCTGAGCATCTCTTCCTTTTTCAGCACCTTTCTTCCTCTTTCTGCTCTTCTATTGCCTCTTTCTGAATGTCTCTTGCCTCTTTCTGTACCTTTCTTGCCTCTTTCTTCACCTCTCTTGCTTCTTTTTGCACCTCTCTTTCTTTTGTCTGCACATCTCCTACCTTTTTCTGCACCTCTCTTGCTTCTTTCTGCTCCCCTCTTGCTTCTTTCAGCACCTCTCTGCGTTCTTTATGCACCTCTCTTGCCTCTTTACGCACCTCTCTTGCTTCTTTCTGCTCCTTTCTTCCTATTTCTGCACTTCTCTTGCCTTTTTCTGCAACTCTCTTGTCTCTTTCTGCACCTCTCTTGGCTCTTTCTTTACCTCTTGCTTCTTTCTTTATCTCTCTTCCTTCTATCTGTACTTCACTTGCTTCTTTCTGCACCTCTCTTCCTCTTTATATACCTTTCTTCTTCTTTCTGTAGCTCTCTTGCTTGTTTCTGCACCTCTCTTGCTTCTTTTGCACCCTTCTTGCTTCTGTCTGCACTTCTCTTGCCTCTTTCATCACTTCTCTTGCTTCGTTCTGCACCTCTCTTGCTTCTATATGCACCTTTCTTCCTCTTTCTGAACTTCCCTTGCCTCTTTCAGCACCTCTCTTGATTCTTTCTGCTCTTCTCTTGCCGTTTTTTGCACTTCCCTCCCCTCTTTATACACTTCTTCTATTGCTTCTTTCTGAACCTCTCTTCCTACTTTCCTTACCATTCTTCCTCTTACTGCACTTCTCTTGCTTCTTTCTGCACCTCTCTTGTCTCCTTCTGCACCTCACTTGCTTCTTTCTGCACATCACTCTCTTCTTTCTGCACATCCTTTGCTTCTTTTTGCACCTCTCTTGCTTCTTTCGGCACTTCTATTTCTCCTTTCTGCACCTTACTTCCTCTTTTGGCACCTCTCTTCCTCTTTCTGCACCTTTCTTCCTCTTTCTGCACCTCTCTCTCTTCTTTGTGCACCTCTCTTGTTGCTTTCTGCACCTCTCTTGCTTCTCTCAGCACTTCTCTTTCTTCTTTCTGCACCTTGCTTCCTCTTTTGGCACCTTTCTTCCTCTTTCTGCACTTCTTTTGCCTCTTTCTGCACCTCTCTTGACTCTTTCTGCACCTCACTTGCCTCTTTGTACACCTCGCTCTCTTCTTTTTGCACCTCTCTTGCTTGCTTATTGCTGTACTTCTCTTGCTTCTTTATAAGCCTATCTTTCTCTTTCTGAGCCTTTCTTCCTTTTTCAGCACCTTTCTTCCTCTTTCTCCTCTTCTATTGCCTCTTTCTGAATGTCTCTTGCCTCTTTCTGTACCTTTCTTGCCTCTTTCTGCACCTCTCTTCCTTCTTTCTGCACCTCGCTTGCTTCTTTCTGCACATCTCCTCCTTAATTTTGTACCTCTCTTGCTTCATTCTGCACCTCTCTTACCTTTTTTCTGCACCGCTCTTGCTTCTTTCCTCACCTTTCTTCCTCTTTCCTGAGCCTTTCTTCCTCTTTCAGCACCTTTTTCTTTTTTTCTGCTCTTCTCTTACCTCTTTCTGCACCTATCTTGCTTGTTTCTGTACCTCTCTTGCTTCTTTCTGCACATCTTTCTCTATTTTCTTTACCTCTCTGTCTTCTTTCTGCACCTCTCTTGTCTCGTTCTGCACCTTACTTGCTTCTTTCTGCACCTATCTCTCTTCTTTATGCATCTCTCTTGCTTCTTTTTGCACCTCTCTTGCTTCTTTCTGCACTTCTATTGCTTTTCTCTGCGCATTTCTTCCTCTTTCTATACCTTTCTTCCTCTTTTGGCACATTGCTTACTGTTTCTGCACTTCTCTTGCTTCTTTCTGCACTTCTCATGCCTCTTTCTGCAACTCTCCTGATTCTTTCTGCACCTCACTTTCTTCTTTTTGTACCTCACTTGCTTCTTTATTCACTTCTCTTGTTTCTTTCTGCAGAACGTTTGCTTCTTTCTGTACCTTTCTTCCTTTTTCTGTACTTCTCTTGCATCTTTCTGCTCCTCTCTTCCTCTTTATACACCTCTATTGCTTCTTTCTGCACTTCTTTGGCTCTTTCTGCACCTCTTTTGCCTTTTTCTGCAACTCTCTTGCCTCTTTCTGCAAATTTCTTCATCTTTCTGCACCTCTCTTGCCTTTTTTCTGTATTTTTCTGGCCTCTTTCAGCATTAATCTTCACTCTCTCTGCACCTCTCTTGCCTCTTTCTGCACTTCTCTTACTCTTGCTGCACCTCTCTAGCTACTTTATGGACCTCTCTTGCTTCTTTCTGTAATTTGCTTGCCTCTTTCTGCACCTCTCTTGCTTCTTTCTTCACCTTTCTTCCTCTTTCTGCATCTCTCTTGCTTCTTTCTGCACCTCTTTGCTTCTTTCTGCACCTGTCTTGCTTCTTTATGTACCTCGCTTGCCTCTTTCTGCACCTCACTTGGCTTTTTCTACACCTTGCTCTCTACTTTTTGTACCTCTCTTGCTTGCTTATTAGTGCACTTCTCTTGCTTCTTTATATGCCTTTCTTTCTCTTTCTGAGCATCTCTTCCTTTTTCATCACCTTTCTTCCTCTTTCTGCTCTTCTATTGCCTCTTTCTGAATGTCTCTTGCCTTTTTCTGTACCTTTCTTGCCTCTTTCTTCACCTCTCTTGCTTCTTTTTGCACCTCTCTTTCTTTTTTCTGCACATCTCTTACCTTTTTCTGCACCTCTCTTGCTTCTTTCTGCTCCCCTCTTGCTTCTTTCAGCACCTCTCTGCGTTCTTTATGCACCTCTCTTGCCTCTTTACGCACCTCTTTGCTTCTTTCTGCTCCTTTCTTCCTATTTCTGCACTTCTCTTGCCTTTTTCTGCACCTCTCTTGTCTCTTTCTGCACCTCTCTTGGCTCTTTCTTTACCTCTTGCTTCTTTCTTTATCTCTCTTCCTTCTATCTGTACTTCACTTGCCTCTTTCTGCACCTCTCTTCCTCTTTATATACCTTTCTTCTTCTTTCTGTAGCTCTCTTGCTTGTTTCTGCACCTCTCTTGCTTCTTTTGCACCCTTCTTGCTTCTGTCTGCACTTCTCTTGCCTCTTTCATCACTTCTCTTGCTTCGTTCTGCACCTCTCTTGCTTCTATATGCACCTTTCTTCCTCTTTCTGAACTTCCCTTGCCTCTTTCAGCACCTCTCTTGATTCTTTCTGCTCTTCTCTTGCCGTTTTTGCACTTCCCTTCCTCTTTATACACTTCTTCTATTGCTTCTTTCTGTACCTCTCTTCCTACTTTCCTTACCATTCTTCCTCTTACTGCACTTCTCTTGCTTCTTTCTGCACCTCTCTTGTCTCCTTCTGCACCTCACTTGCTTCTTTCTGCACATCACTCTCTTCTTTCTGCACATCCTTTGCTTCTTTTTGCACCTCTCTTGCTTCTTTCGGCACTTCTATTTCTCCTTTCTGCACCTTACTTCCTCTTTTGGCACCTCTCTTCCTCTTTCTGCACCTTTCTTCCTCTTTCTGCACCTCTCTCTTCTTTGTGCACCTCTCTTGTTGCTTTCTGCACCTCTCTTGCTTCTCTCAGCACTTCTCTTTCTTCTTTCTGCACCTTACTTCCTCTTTTGGCACCTTTCTTCCTCTTTCTGCACTTCTTTTGCCTCTTTCTGCACCTCTCTTGACTCTTTCTGCACCTCACTTGCCTCTTTGTACACCTCGCTCTCTTCTTTTTGCACCTCTCTTGCTTGCTTATTGCTGTACTTCTCTTGCTTCTTTATATGCCTATCTTTCTCTTTCTGAGCCTTTCTTCCTTTTTCAGCACCTTTCTTCCTCTTTCTCCTCTTCTATTGCCTCTTTCTGAATGTCTCTTGCCTCTTTCTGTACCTTTCTTGCCTCTTTCTGCACCTCTCTTCCTTCTTTCTGCACCTCGCTTGCTTCTTTCTGCACATCTCCTCCTTAATTTTGTACCTCTCTTGCTTCATTCTGCACCTCTCTTACCTTTTTTCTGCACCTCTTGCTTCTTTCCTCACCTTTCTTCCTCTTTCCTGAGCCTTTCTTCCTCTTTCAGCACCTTTTTTCTTTTTTCTGCTCTTCTCTTACCTCTTTCTGCACCTATCTTGCTTGTTTCTGTACCCCTCTTGCTTCTTTCTGCACATCTTTCTCTATTTTCTTTACCTCTCTGTCTTCTTTCTGCACCTCTCTTGTCTCGTTCTGCACCTTACTTGCTTCTTTCTGCACCTAACTCTCTTCTTTATGCATCTCTCTTGCTTCTTTTTGCACCTCTCTTGATTCTTTCTGCACTTCTATTGCTTTTCTCTGCGCATTTCTTCCTCTTTCTATACCTTTCTTCCTCTTTTGGCACATTGCTTACTGTTTCTGCAACTCTCCTGATTCTTTCTGCACCTCACTTTCTTCTTTTTGTACCTCACTTGCTTCTTTATTCACTTTTCTTGTTTCTTTCTGCAGAACGTTTGCTTCTTTCTGTACCTTTCTTCCTTTTTATGTACTTCTCTTGCATCTTTCTGCTCCTCTCTTCCTCTTTATACACCTCTATTGCTTCTTTCTGCACTTCTTTTGCCTCTTTCTGCACCTCTTTTGCCTCTTTCTGCACCTCTCTTGCTTCTTTCTACCCCTGACTTGCTTCCTTCTGCCTCTCACGTACTTCTTTATGCACTTATCCTGCTTCTTTCTGCAACCCTCTTGCCTTTTTCTGCACCTCTCTTGGTTCTTTCTGCACCTCTCATGCTTCTTTCTGCACCTGTCTTGCTTCTTTCTCCAATCCTCTTACCTCTTTCTGCACCTCTATTTCTCCTTTTGCACCTTTCTTCCTCTTTATGCTTCTCTCTTGCTTCTTTCTGCACCTCTCTTGCTTCTTTCTGCACTTCTCTTGCTTCTTTCTGCACTTCTCTTCCTTCTTTCTGTACCCCTCTTACCTCTTTCTGCACCTCTCTTGCTTCTTTCTGCTACCCTCTTCCTATTTTCTGCACCTCTCTGGCTTCTTTCTGTACCTCTCTTGCCACTTTCTGAATTTCTCTTGCTTTTTTCTGCACTTTTCTTCCTCTTTCTGCACTTTTCTTGCCTCTTTATGCTACTCTCTTGCTTCTTTCTGTACCTCTCTTGTGTCTTTATCCACCTTTCTTCCTCTTTCTGCACTTCGCTTGCCTCTTTCTGTACCTCTCTTCCTCTTTCTTCACCTTTCTTTCTCTTTCTGCACCTCTCTTGCTGTGTTCTGCACCTCTCTTGCTTCTTTCTGCACTTCTTTTGCCTCTTTCATCACTTCTCTTGCTTCTTTATGCACCTCTCTTGCTTCTTTCTACACTTTTCTTACTCTTTCTGCACTTCGCTTGCCTCTTTCTGCACTTCTCTTGCTTCTTTTTGCACTTCTCTTCCTTTTTTGTGCATCTCTCTTGCTTCTCTCTGCACATCTCTTGCTTCTTTTTGAACTTCTCTTGCTTCTTTCTGCACTTGTGTTCCTCTTTCTGCACTTCTCTTGCCTTTTTCTGCACCTCTCTTGCTTCTTTCTACATCTCTCCTGCCTGTTTTTGCACTTCATCTTGCCTCTTTCTGCAATTCTATTGCCTCTTTCTGCACTTCTCTTTCCTCTTTTTGCACTTCTTTTGTCTCTTTCTGCACTTCTATTGCCTTTTTCTGTACTTCTCTTCCTTCTTTCTGCATAAGTCTTCTTCTTTCTGCACTTTTCTTGCTTCTTTCTGCACCTCTCTTGTCTCTTTCTGCAGTTCACTTGCTTCTTTCTGTACCTCACTTTCTTCTTTATGTACCCCTCTTGCTTCTTTCTACACCTCTTTTGCTTCTTTCTGCACCCACCTGTCTTGCTTCTTTATGCACCTCACTTGGCTCTTTCTACACCTTGCTCTCTACTTTTTGTACCTCTCTTGCTTGCTTATTAGTGCACTTCTCTTGCTTCTTTATACGCCTTTCTTTCTCTTTCTGAGCCTCTCTTCCTTTTTCAGCACCTTTCTTCCTCTTTCTGCTCTTCTATTGCCTCTTTTTGAATGTCTCTTGCCTCTTTCTGTACCTTTCTTGCCTCTTTCTTCACCTCTCTTGCTTCTTTTTGCACCTCTCTTTCTTTTTTCTGCACATCTCTTACCTTTTTCTGCACCTCTCTTGCTTCTTTCTGCTCCCCTCTTGCTTCTTTCAGCACCTCTCTGCGTTCTTTATGCACCTCTCTTGCCTCTTTACGCACCTCTCTTGCTTCTTTCTGCTCCTTTCTTCCTATTTCTGTACTACTCTTGCATCTTTCTGCACCTCTCTTGTCTCTTTCTGCACCTCTCTTGGCTCTTTCTTTACCTCTTGCTTCTTTCTTTATCTCTCTTCCTTCTATCTGTACTTCACTTGCCTCTTTCTGCACCTCTCTTCATCTTTATATACCTTTCTTCTTCTTTCTGTAGCTCTCATGCTTGTTTCTGCACCTCTCTTGCTTCTTTTTGCACCCTTCTTGCTTCTGTCTGCACTTCTCTTGCCTCTTTCATCACTTCTCTTGCTTCGTTCTGCACCTCTCTTGCTTCTATATGCACCTTTCTTCCTCTTTCTGAACTTCCCTTGCCTCTTTCAGCACGTTTCTTGATTCTTTCTGCTCTTCTCTTGCCATTTTTTGCACTTCCCTTCCCTCTTTCTACACTTCTTCTATTGCTTCTTTCTGTACCTCTCTTCCTACTTTCCTTACCATTCTTCCTCTTACTGCACTTCTCTTGCTTCTTTCTGCACCTCTGTTGTCTCCTTCTGCACCTCACTTGCTTCTTTCTGCACATCACTCTCTTCTTTCTGCTCATCCTTTGCTTCTTTTTGCACCTCTCTTGCTTCTTTCAGCACTTCTATTTCTCCTTTCTGCACCTTACTTCCTCTTTTGGCACCTCTCTTCCTCTTTCTGCACCTTTCTTCCTCTTTCTGCACCTCTCTCTCTTCTTTGTGCACCTCTTTTATTGCTTTCTGCTCCTCTCTTGCTTCTCTCGGCACTTCTCTTTCTTCTTTCTGCACCTTACTTCCTCTTTTGGCACCTTTCTTCCTCTTTCTGCACTTCTTTTGCGTCTTTCTGCACCTCTTTTGCCTCTTTCTGCACCTCTCTTGCTTCTTTCTACCCCTGACTTGCTTCCTTCTGCCCCTCACATACTTCTTTATGCACTTATCCTGCTTCTTTCTGCAACCCTCTTGCCTTTTTCTGCACTTCTCTTGGTTCTTTCTGCACCTCTCATGCTTTTTTCTGCACCTGTCTCGCTTCTTTCTCCAATCCTCTTACCTCTTTCTGCACCTCTATTTCTCCTTTTGCACCTTTCTTCCTCTTTATGCTTCTCTCTTGCTTCTTTATGCACTTCTCTTGCTTCTTTCTGCACTTCTCTTCCTTCTTTCTGTACCTCTCTTACCTCTTTCTGCACCTCTCTTGCTTCTTTCTGCTACCCTCTTCCTATTTTCTGCACCTCTCTGGCTTCTTTCTGTACCTCTCTTGCCTCTTTCTGAATTTCTCTAGCTTTTTTCTGCACTTTTCTTCCTCTTTCTGCAATTTTCTTGCCTCTTTATGCTACTCTCTTGCTTTTTTCTGTACCTCTCTTGTGTCTTTATCTACCTTTCTTCCTCTTTCTGCACTTCGCTTGCCTCTTTCTGTACCTCTCTTCCTCTTTCTTCACCTTTCTTTCTCTTTCTGCACCTCTGTTGCTGTGTTCTGCACCTCTCTTGCTTCTTTCTGCACTTCTTTTGCCTCTTTCATCTCTTCTCTTGTTTCTTTATGCACCTCTCTTGCTTCTTTCTACACCTTTGTTACTCTTTCTTCACTTTGCTTGCCTCTTTCTGCACTTCTCTTGCTTCTTTTTGCACTTCTCTTCCATTTTTGTGCATCTCTCTTGCTTCTCTCTTCATATCTCTTGCTTCTTTTTGAACTTCTCTTGCTTCTTTCTGCACTTGTGTTCCTCTTTCTGCACTTCTCTTGCCTTTTTCTGCACCTCTCTTGCTTCTTTCTACATCTCTCCTGCCTCTTTTTGCACTTCTTTTGCCTCTTTCTGCACTACTATTGCCTTTTTCTGTACTTCTCTTCCTTCTTTCTGCATAAGTCTTCCTCTTTCTGCACTTTTCTTGCTTCTTTCTGCACCTCTCTTGTCTCTTTCTGCACTTCACTTGCTTCTTTCCGTGCCTTTATTCCTCTTTCTGCCCCTTTCATCCTCTTTCTTTACCTTTCTTCCTCTTTCAGCACCTTCCTCCCTCTTTCTGCAGTTCTCTTGCCTCTTTCTGCACCTCACTTGCCTCTTTCTGTCCCCCTCTTGCCTCTTTCTGCACCTCTCTTGCTTCCTTATGTACCTCAATAGCTTTTTTCTGCACTTCTCTTGCCTTTACTGATGACATCATCCCCATACTCTCTTATGCACCTACTCACACCCCAATATAACCTTTCACTCACCCACTCAAAATTTCAGACTACCATTCTTGAAACCATTGACACATCAATACCGGTACTTTCATACCCACCCACTGATTCATAGGTCTACATTCACATCCACTCACTCATCCATACAGACACTCATACATACAGCCAGTCACTCACCAATGCGGCCGCTGAGATATCCACTCATACACCCATACAGCCACTCATATATCGTCAGTCACTCATAGAGCTACTCACATACCTACTCACTCACCCAAATACCCAGTCACACTGCCATTTACTCTCCCATACAGAAACATACACACACTACCCATACAGATACTAAAAAATACTTACTCTCCTTACAGTCACTGACACAAGCACACACTCACCCATACAGCCACTCTCACTCACTCACATATACAGTCACTTATATACTGCAACACTCACATATGCTGCCTTTCACATATGCTGTTACTCACCCATATACCACTGAGAGATCTATTCACTCACCGCCACAGCCATACGCACTCACTCACCCATACAGTCCCTCACAGACACACTCATGAACCCATATACCCAGGGATTCACCCACTCATACATCCATGTAGGGAGTCACACACTCCCCTTACCTACCCACACAGACACTCTGGCACCCTTACAGGTACTCAGGCAACTAATCAATAACCCATATAGACACTCATGTACCTACTCATCAACCCATGCAGACACTTACACACCAACTGACAGACTGATACACATATTCACACAGATTAGTCACTCACCCATACATTCACTAAGACACGTTTAGTCACTCACTTATACAGTCAGTCATTTACTCACTAAATCATCCATACAGACACTCATACACTCACTTATTCTTTAATACACCTTGGCATATCTAAATATATATTACATTTTTTAGAAACACTCAGTCACTGGATGATGTCATCAGTGATGTCATCAGTGATGCCATTTGAGATGTCATCAGTGATGTCATCAGTGATGTCATTGACCATGTCATGAGTGATGTAATATGTGACGTCATCAGCAGTGCATTGCAGGGGTGTGAGTTATAGTTAGCTCAGCTAATTATAACGGCTGAATTTCTCTGGTTTTGTATGAGTGAAATATCAGCCTAACTTTAACATTCTTGTAGCCTGTGTTTTTTTTCAGTGAATATCCAAGGTTTTTTAAATGCTAATTTCTAACTATAACGTCCCTGAAACCTGTGTTTTTTCCTTTGAATTTCTAAGGTTTTTTTAAATGCTAATTCCTAACTGTAACGTCCCTGAAACCTGTGGTTTCATATATATGTAATTAACCTACTGCCTACCTACTGCGGTCACCAGTAGGTAGTTATAGTTAGGACCTAGTTTCCATAGGAAAAGCATGTTTGACTTGCCTATAACTTTTTCGTCGGTTGACCAATCTTCATGATATTTTCCGAAAGAAGTGTCACTGTAGGTTCTGGTTGTAATAGAAAGATTGGAGGTGATCTGTACAGTAGGGACTGAGAATGTGGGGCGTGAAATATTGGTGCGTTTGTAATGTTAACTCCCATAGGAACCTTTAGCCACAGCTACAGCCCAAACGGCTCAACAGACTTACATCAAATTTGGCAGGGTGATAGATGTTGGTTAAAGGAAGTACCTTTTGCTTATTTGTTGTAAATCTGTTTGGCAGTTGTTGAGAAATTCAAATTTAAAAGTGTAGTGATACCTATGGCCGTGAAAATTTTGCGGTGGTTTCGTGGTTTATCTCGAATGCACTTGCCAATGGAAATGCTCTGATTGGCTGGATCGAAAGTGAACAGAAAGTTGTGGACGTCATTTTATTGCTTGGGAACAGTTCCCGTGGCTGAACATTTCTGAGAAAGCTAACATAAGGGTCAGAGCAGAGGTACTCTGACCCCATGTTTGAGGAATGGGGGTGTTAGTGACACAAGTTATGTGTCAAAAAATATTTTTTTAATCGTGCAATATTCACGACGACGCCAGGACTGCCAGCGCAGCCCCCATGTATTATTGCGGGGACATCGTGACTATCAACGTCATTGCGAATATTGGTGGAAATAAAAAAAATAAATCAGTGAATCAATAATATGCATTGCTATAGAGATATTGAGATTTTGATAAATGTTTTTATAGAGATATTTACATAGTGAGTTATGTATTGTGATTGTTAGAATTAATTATATAGTTATATTTTTTTAATGTGGTGGTGGTTGTTGAATTCCTGCTTCTGCTTCCCACTTTTACGATGTAACCGTGGGAATCGTGATTACCGACATCGTCGCGATCCCCGGCATCACCGCGAAAAGATAAAATAGGTTTAAAGTTGATTTTTATAGAAACTCTCTAGAAAAACATGGCTTTAGAGAATACTGTAAGAAACACTCAGTGTGTAAAAAACTGCAGTATGTGTGGCTATATCTGTTTTAGACTTCATGGAAAAGGTGGGATCATTGTGGTTATATATGTAGTGCAATGTTCAGAATGGATTATTTTACATATTTTCTTTTGATGTGTTGGTGGTCATTAAAAGTCTGCTTTTGTTTTCCATTTTCATGATGTGTCTGCAGGCATCGCAACGTACTCGCGAAGATCCCCAAAAACTAAAGAAAAACCCTTAGGTATTAGGGTGGCTCTGACAAGAGCTGTTGCGTTGGCTGTGTGTATGTGGCTTCTACACATAAGCCCAGATGCAAAGTTTTAGGTTACTTAGAAACACCTTGTTGCCTTTGTCTGAAAAGTGCACTCCTTCATTTCTATAAATTCCATGCATGTCAAAACACAGATCGTTGTGATAGATGCAGCCCATGCAATGGTTTCTGAGGAATGCAGAAACAGTTTTATTAACATGTTGCCTGGCTTTGTCAATCTGGGACAGAATTAATTTGACCACTTCTATTTCTGTCTTTGGCATATATTAGAGTACATCAAGACAGTGTGAGGGAAAGGTTTCTTTCCTTAGGATTTACAGCCCTACCCAAGTCAATGTGCCTAGGTCATTGCCACCAGAGTGCACAATCATGAGGTGAGGAGCTTGGGAATCCACAATGGATTTAACCACAGCCAGCAAAAGATAAAACTGTAACCCTCTCTGGCCAAACTAAGTAAACTGCACATTTAGCAAACCCAAGTCCCTGTCAATACCTCTCTTTTGTGCAGCCTCTTTAGTCCAAGAGATATAGCTTTGGCCTACAATCCATACTCTAAGCATTTTGAAGTGTAGGAGCAATAGTAGTCAGGAGAAGGCTGGAGCTGAATGAGGTAGTTTTCCAAAGGAAAAGCAATTAAAATTGAGGTGATTTAAAAAAAAAAAAGATATATTTTATTGGATGCTGTCAGTATAAAAGTGAATAAAATTAGGTAGTGTGTTGGATGCCTTAGCAAGAAGTGGTATTATTGGCTGTTGTTTAAGAAAATAAATTTAATACAGACATGGATATGCTTTTGAATCTGTCAAGTAAAACACATCTGATGTATCCTATTGGGAAGCAGCATGTTCCTTCTAGAATGTGCTGTTAACTTGTGACCTACTAGTTCCACCGGGTTGCTAGGTACATTGAGCTAAGAATGTATTTGAGGGAGAAGGGTGTTAAAGACACAGAATTTTTTTTTAAAAGTTAAGGAGTGGTGACACAATTTAAGTGATGGCAAGCTTTAATTTTCAACTCGGACTATGTAATAAACTGTTGTGTGATATTTACATTTTTTACAAATGAAGCTAGATATAGGTTTGAATTCCTGTTTTTTATGCTATTTCTCCGCGATCATCGCTAATACATTGTGAACACAAATATATATAAATATCTTTTTGAAAGGGAGGGAAAGGGTTAACGTTTACTTACCATTCACAATTGGAGATAGTGTAGTCTAAAATAAAAGACATGATTTCATTTGCTGCCTTTCTCATGATCACAGAGTGCAAAGTTGAAGAGGTAGCCATTTCATGGTTGCTTTATATGAGAGTGGTGTGTCATTCTTGTGCTTAGTTTTTACAAACCCTAACAGTGTCAAAACTATTTAGAAAGAGCTAAAACAACAATAAATCTACAAACTGAATTCAGTGGTATGTACATTACTTTTTAATCCTTTATAAAAAGTACATAAAAATTAAGATGTATATGGGAAGTTTATAAAAAGAGTATCACTGAGATATGAAAAATATATCAGATGAACTGTATCTATTAGAGGGTATGTGTTTAGGAGGTTAGTAGTGAATGATTTGGGAAGTAAGAGAACCATGAATTAGTGCCCATTTATTACAATGTATACTTTATTGTAAAATAATAGTATAGTATTGTGGAAAGTTCAAATGAGGAACTAAGAATGTTTTAAATGTCTAAACATTATGTACAGAAGAGATACATCTGTTATTTGCATTCTGGGAGTTGTAGTACTTTTAGTAACATTATTAAACAGGAGTAGTGTAGTCACAAAAAAAGATGAGAACATGTTTTCTGCCTGTATATGAATTAGAAAGAAGTAATACATGTTAGGTATACATTGTAAAGCATTTGTCAATGTGGTTTTTAACGTATATGACCACTTTGCATATGCTTAGATGATGAAATATGGTTTTTGTGGTTGCAGATAGCTATATATACAGTGGGATTTTTGAGTTTAGATAAAGATGCAGAGAGGTATATATTTTTGGAAAGATGGCTTGAAGGTATACGTCTTTTAAAAACGCATATATGTTTACATGGTGATCTATGTTCAGTAAGGCTGATGAAAAGTTCATGTATATGGTGAGGGTTGTGATTTTTCTTTAAACATGGTTTGTTTCAAATTTAAGAGGATTAATAGTGCAGAATGCCTTGAGAATTCTTGTGGTACCTTCATTTGGAGTGTAACTTTTGTTTGAAAAATGCGGCATATATGTTTTAGAAGAAGAAGAAGTATTTGAGAAATGAAGTAGGTATACTATTCACAAAATGTTTTGTGCTTTGAAAATGTTTAAATGCTGTTTTCCATTTTAGAAACTTACTGATGCATTTGCATGCTCAGTAGCAAAGCAATGTATGCTCCTTGAGAGCCATGTATGCAATTATATACCAAGTGTGATCTCTAGACTTCACTCACACATAGCATAGTAGAAAAGCATATATACAGGAAAACAGGTAGTTTGATACTGACAGAAGGAGATAACCAATGAGTCAGAGATATAGTCAAAACTGTTATGTATCTAACAGCAATTAATGTACTTTCACAGTCAGGAAGTATTTAGTCACTCATGCAATCACCCAACCACTAGTGAGGCAGTCATCAAATCAGTGATGCAGTATCCATGGAGTTATTGATTTACCTACACACTACACATTTACTCTTTGAATCGGGCATTCGGAAATTATGTAGACATTGAACTATGGAGGTACTACCTATACATTCATCTAATCACCCAGACACTAACCATTTACTTATGCAATTAAGAAGACTGTAACTATGCAGTCATTGTAACACTTGCACAGAAGCTATGCAGTCATCTAAACACACACTTACAACCCATGCAGTCATGAAAATACTGAGGCACATGCATGAACTCATGCAAACACTCAGGTACCACTCATGCACTCATCTAATTAAATAGAGAGTACCATTGTAGTAAACCTGCTATCCATCCAGTAGCTATGCACTTATTTAATTACTGAGGGAATACTCTTGCACTAATACAATCAGCCTAGCAGTACAATTGCTTCATCCAATCTCTCAAGGTTTAATAATGGAGTCATGCAATCACTCAGACACTAGTCATTCACTTATGTAATCAGCCAGGCACTACTGATGAACTTATTCAATTATCCAGGTACTACCCATGTGGTTATCTAAACACCCAGGCAGTACCTGTTCACTGAACCAAAAACACATGGGCAGCAGCCATGTAGTCATGCAATCACTGAAACACTACTCATGCACTCATCCAATCTGCTATGTGCTATGCATGTACTTAAACAATCATATATGCACTATCCATGCACTCCATAAATCAACTACATACTATCTATGCACTCCTGCAATCATCCAGACACTAAAGTTGCACGAATTTAATAATCCAACCACTATATATGCATGTATTAAGCCATTAGTCATGCACTTATCTAATTATTCAGGTACTACTCATGCACTCATCCAAACACCCAGATAGTAGTGCTAAACATGCAGTCAGTAACTATGCAGTTATAGAACAACCCATGGAGTTCTTATAAACTCAGGGAATCATCTAGGCACTACCTGTATCCTCAAAGAATCACCTAGGTACTACCTATGCACCAGTTCAATCATCCAGGGAGTATTCATGTATTCAACCACAAACACATGTTTTTACAAGTTTTACCAGGGAATATGTAGTCTTTTAAAACCATCTGGTGAATTATATATGCAAGCCTTGGCACACTCTTTGCATGTAGTTGTAATAATTAGTGAGCTATATGCTTTGATAGAGATTAACGTGCAGATTGTTATATGCATCGTTTCCAAAATTGAAATGTGATACATTTATGTAGAACAGTACTGAGATACTAAATACACCACTAACACAGTAGTAGAGAGGTATCCAATGGCTCTTATGTTGTGTGTTCGTATTTATAGTGTTGAGACACTGTATGAACATGTACACTTGGGGCTGAACTTACAAGGAAGTAATGCAGTGAGGAGCTGCAAGCCACTTGGATGCACCATGCTTCTTTACTTTCAAAGTAAAGGAATGCGTCATATTTACAACAATATGATGGATCCCTTTGCTCTGTCCTGTGCTGGCACACAACTGATTGCCATGCGCCAATAGAGGCACCCTTGCATAATGGTGCAAGGGTGCCTGTGTAGTAGGGATGATTGTTTGTGTACAGGAAAGTACACATTCCTGTACAAAAACAATCACAGGAGGTATTTTCCTCTTTCTATATGTGCTGCAAAATGCAGCACGCATAGGGGCCGATTCCGATTCGGGCCGGAAATCTCTCCGACCGAGCCGGACCCGGAGAGATTTCCGACCGATTCGGACCCTGGCAGTCCGACCGAACGAGTACGATGCGCACGCATGCAATCGGACTCGAGTCGGTCGGACTCCCATTGAAGTCAATGGGAGCCGGACGTACAACACGTATGCGGGCTCCCATTGACTCAATGGGTGTGAGGTGAACAAGGGCGCCCCCTACAGCGGGTATGCCTCGATGCGACTCGCGGGCTTACATGCACAGGTAGGGGACCCATGGGTCCCCCTGTGTGCGACTCATGCGGCTACGCAGACAGGGGGTCCCGACACGGACCCCCAAAGTCCAGCTCTGACTGCTCTTTCGAGCCGGACGGGCGCGAGTCAGTCGGACTGCTTGCGGCGCGCATCGCACTTGCCCGGCCGGGAACGTCTCCATTGCGCTGTGCGAGTCGTGGTCCGTGCGAGTCGGTCAGAGCGGTTCGGACCCGCGCACGAGTCGGTCGGCGATTTCGCGTGCGCTCGCATCGTACTTCGCCGGCCGGACGCACGTACGAATCGGTCGGGAACGAGGGCTCCGAATCGGATCCGATTAAGCCGAATCCGATTCAGTGCCCTACCGGCCGAGATCGGAATCGGCCCCTATGAATCAGGAAAAATAAGTAGAAAGAAAATTATTTCCTTTTATTGCATAGTATACTGACACATTCCCAGGTTTACGAATTGTTGTAAATTTGGGTATGTGGCAGAAACCATGGGTGTTGCGTGGGAATGGACACAGCAACTCCCTTGGCATGCTTCTTTCTTGCAAATTGCTGCCTGAAAAGGGCCTGTGTTTATAAGGCCATGGAAAGATAGGCAGAGTGGCTTTATGTAGCTTTGTAAGTATGGAGCATCACATTACAGCTCCGATGAGTCAAAAAAAGTGACGCTCCGGAAAGTGCATGGGGCTTGTAAATATGCCTCCTTGCCTTGATGTTCATTTTAAAATTTACTACAGAATAGATAAACTGTTCTTTCACCATGTGTAAGTGAGAATTGAGATATGCTGTAGCTGTTTTGAACGACAGGGTGCTACGATGTTAAAAGGTAACTAATAAATAAAGCTTTGTGTTTTGTTCTGGTGTTGTTATATTCAAGTAAGTGCATGTAGTAATATATCTAGGTTAATCTGTAAATTTAAAACTGCAAAATAACATGAATACTGTTTTTGCATTATCTGTAAGTCAGTATTAAAGTAGCTGGTAGATTGGCTAGGGTACAAATTAAAATATACTTGTTTTTATTTACAGAACAAAATCTACAAAACTACACACAGTTAGACTGCTTACAAAAGTTCGTACGAAAAAGCAAGAGAAACAACTACAGTATGTTTGCAGAAATGAGCTACAAAAGGGACAAAATGTAGAAAAAGTGCTGAAAGAAAAAGAGCTACTGAAAGGAGGACAAAGTCGCTACTTAAAAATATATGTGCACATTTACAAAGATTACAAAATAAAGAAAATTAAATTATGACTGTGAGAAACAATAAGAGTGGACAAAGTGTACATTGTAAGAACAGAAAAGATTGTAAAAAACATGGATGCACCTTAACCAGGACACAGAAGCAAATTAACGAAATCAGAGCCAGGATGCTTCGTAGTAGAGTGGTTGTAAATCTACTGAGAAATTTGAAAATCTAGAAGAAGAAGGAGAGATGCACTGATGCAGAAAGAACGAGCTGAGCGAGTACTTGATATGGCCTTTACTTTGAAAAGGAAACTTTTCATTTTGATTCTAATAGAATGAAGACTTGACAAAATAGTGTTGTGCATGAGGAGACAGAACCAGAAGAAAAGATTAGTGAATAGAGGTAACTTTAGTACAGTTTTTAGTGGAGAATGGATGCATACTTCTAGTACAGCATTAATAATAATGGGGTGCCCCAGTAACATGCAGAACCTGGGGAATACAACAGTATAAAAGCAGAGGTTCTGCCACGGAGAGGTAATTGCTTTAAATCAGTGTGATGTATCCACATTGACAAAAGGACCATTAATTGACACCCTTTAAATAAGTCTGGGTGGTGAACTCCGCTCCACTCGGGGAGTTTGTGGAGTTTTCCGCACTCTGCGTTACGCAGAGCTCGTGGAGTTCCCAAAAACTCTGCTTCGCGTAGTGGAGCAGAGATTTTTCCTCGCTCGCGTTCGTCAACGTCAAGTTGGCAAGCACAAGCGAGGAAAATCCACCTCCCAGCGAGATTTTTCCTCGCTCACGATCGTCAACATCAAGTTGGCTATAGCGAGTGTGGAAAATCAACCTCCTGGCGAGATTTCTCAACGCGGGTGGTCAGATTTCTCATTGCGAGTGGTCGCGTATGCTTGTGACTGCTCACGTTGAGAAACTGTCCGTTCACATTGAGAAATCTGCCGCTCGAGTAAAAATCTACTCGAGCAGCAGAAAAGAAGCAGCGCCCGCTTGCCCTGTGCATGGTGCCGTTCGCGATCATTGCACAGTGCCGACAAGCATCTGGCAGTGAAAATCATCGCAAACAGCATTTATCTAATGCACTCTGCCGCTTGCGGAGATTCACATAGCGCGGCAGAATTTTTTTTGCACTTTGCGGGTAGCGGAACTCTGCGAATTCTGCTCAGGCTTACCTTTAAAGCAAACATTTAGAAAAGAAAACAACACTGTTTTTTTGATAACAGTTAGAAATGACCGATATATTTAAAGTCATATATCGTCTGGGCTTAGTACATAGGAACAGTCAGACCAAATATAGACTATGGACAATGTTTTCTAACACATACATACATGTGTAGTAATGTGCCTCAAAATAGTACAGGTGCTATGACAACAGACAATGAACACAATTAACATATATCCACATAAGTTTTGTTTAGCGTCCAAATATAGTTGATGCCCTTAGAAAAGACATGTGTATTTCATCCCGTCTTATATCTGTCTAGTTAGGTATGGTATGCTTTCTGTTCTTATCACGTCGATGTTTTGACCCCCAAAAGAATGCAAGGGATCACTTGTGAATTCCCCTAAACCCAAGAATTTAGCCTCACTGTCTGTGCACCAACGTGTTCCTAGTCCTGATGAAGACTCCATTGTGGTGTTGCCCACTTACACATGTTCTTTTGGGGGGTCGAAACGTCGATGAGATAAGAACAGAAATCGTACCTTACAAGTTATATGTAAGTACTGCTACAATAAATTAGAAGATAATTAAATGCCTGATGGAGCTGTGCATAATAAGTTAGAACTGGCTCCCATTCCAGAAGCACTTCAAGGTTTAAATATTTATGAGTCCATTCTTATCCAAACTAAACATCCATTTTAGGCTATGGTACGTATAGAGCCAAAGAGAGGCAAGTTACCCCCAACAGAGCTGCTGAAAGGTCTACAAGGTAGAGTAGTGTATTTGCCATTAGATGTCAAGAAAAACATTGTAACGGTAGGGGGTAAGTAGAGATTTAGAGGAAGGATTAGTAATTCTTATAAATGATATGCCTACAAAGAACAAGAAGATATGGTAGGACTTAGTAAAACCATAACAATGTACCGGTAAAACTGAATGAGTTACACTGTAAAAATATACTGTTAAAAATTTTGATTTACAACAATGCAAAAATTACGCAATTAAAAGATACATGTTAAAAATTGTGGTTTACAATAATGTGATGAAATGGAGGGAAAAAGTAGGTAGACAGTTTTGTGAGGCATAATCTCAATGGTTCTGGAGTGCTTATCCCCTCAATCCGTGTTTTATTAGTTTCTCGTAGTGAATTAAAAACTTTACTATGTTACAATTATGCTGTGGGTCATTCGGGTCGAGACATTTTAATATTGCAGCTCTACATATACGAATGCCCCTTTTGTTGAACAGTTTTTTCAATAGTAAGCAACGGTATGGATTTAAAACTGAACAGATGCATATTAAGTGGCAGAAGACCTGTTTTGGCGCTTTGCAAAGGCTACATGACTTTGGGCCTTGCATTGCCAGCTTGGTTGGTCTGTGTTAGACGGTAATGATCCAAAACGTATTGCTAGGAACTTAGGGGGTAATTACGATAGCGGTGAATCCGCCACTGGCAGCCTGCCGTGGGGGATTCACCGCCATTGTGCGGCCATTCTCCACCCGCCAGATAAGGATGGCGGGCGGATTGCTGGCAGACGGGAAGTCCATGCGCCACGGGTCCAACACAGGCAATCGTTAAGATTGCCTGTTGGACCCACCCGCATCCACAAAATGGTGGCGGTGCCTAGCAGGCACCGTCTACCAGATTAGGATGCTGACACCCCCGCCAGCCTGTGTATGGCGGTTCAACCGCCATTCACAGGCTGGTGGGGATGTACTTTGGGGGCCTGTAGCGGGCCCCCATAAGCAGGGGCACTCCAGTTCTGCACTGGGGGGCACCAACATTTCCCTGCACAATGTGGCAGGCACTGCATGATGCCTGCCACGTAGTGCAGGGAAATGCAAAACTTCTATTTTTAGCATTGTGGTGGGTGCTACAGCCAGCAGCACCCGCCGCAATGGTAAACATGCACAATGTGACTGCCGCAGTGGCGGTCACATTGTAATTGCACTTGCAGGACTGCCACCATAGAGGCGGCCGGACACCCAATCCCAGTGATGATGGCGGACAGACTTAAGTCCGTCCGCCATCGTAATGACCCCCTTAGTTTTTAGATAGGGGGAATAAGTTAGACCCAAGTATGTTGCAGGTTGCAGTTTTGTATACGATTGTAGGACCATTCATGCTTGGGCCTGCTTACTTAATCTGGTTTATCTTCCATTAGCGAGTGCTTAGTTGCCACTTTCTTTAATATTGGTTGAAAGGAAGAGAATGGCAAATTCTGTTCCCAGAGACCTGTTGTGTTTGTAAGCTTTAAAGATGATTGTAAATATTTGGTGTAAGCAGATTGGGGGGCATCGTGTAGTGCCTTCCAGAGTGCATTGTTGACTGGGTTTAGTCGGTTGGTCCAAATTTTGTTCCAGATTTTTTTTGTTGCGTATCTTCTGTGTAGGTACTGCTGCTGCAGCCCAAATTCCAGCCGGACCTGCGTCAGTGAAGAATTGCAAGGTAGGGAAAATACTGTTTTGAATGCCCATGTTTGGAGGCTGACAAGGATCACATATAGGCCACAGTTGACATGAGTTTTGCCTTAATAACTGCCAGTAGTGAAGCAAACGACAGGCCTTTTAAGCTCTTTGCAATTGAACAGATGGTGAATATTAATCAATTACCTTTTTTAGTAAGTTTTCATTGTGTTTTCGAAAGGTTAATTGGTTATCCATGTGTACACCTAGGTATTTTTAGCTGCTGACCACTTCCAATTTTGTGTCACTGATTTAGAATGGCAGCAACTTATAATCATGGCTTTTGTTTTTGTTGTATTTATTTCTAGCATGTTGGCCTTGGCAAAATACCCCAGTTCATTGTTTGCTTTTGCTGCCTTATTCTTGTGTGACTTAGAAGCACTATATCGTCAGCATAAGATAGGTGTGTGATAGGCAGTGAGCTGAAGCGTGGTGGGTGTGAGTTGACCTCGTCTAGCATTGGCGAGAGGTCAGCCATATTAAGGTTGAACAGATATGGTGCTAAGATGCAGCCTTGTTTTAATCCTGCGTTCGGGCAGATTTTCCTGGTGAGTCTCTTTCCGTCAGCTATTTTGATTTGCATCCACATGTTTGTGTAAAGTTGCATTATGGTTCTGAGTATTGGTTCTGGGAGACCCCTCTGCCTCAGTTTGTGCCATATAAGGCCTCTGTTGACTCGGTCAAAGGCGACTTTGAAATCTACGAATCATAGATACAATTCTTTCCGCTGCTGTAAACTCTTATCTGACATTAGGCCTAGGGCGAGGATGTTTGTGGTGGTCCCCTGCGGAATCCTGACTGGTTGACAGGGATTATGCTGTTGTTCTCAGACCATTCTACCAAGTCGTCGAGAATCAATGAAGCGTAGTATTTTGCTTCTGAATCTAGTAGAGCGATCATTCGATAATTGGCTGGATCTGTTTGATCGCCTCCTTTGTGCACTGGGTTGATTATTGAGCCTCTACAACTCTCTGGAAGTCTGTTTGTACTGCCCACCTCACGGAATAGGTGGGATAGTGGAACCACCCAAAAATTAGGATCCAGTTTGTAGATTGCTTGTGGTATACCGTTTGGGCCTGGTGCCATGTCTATCTGCCCAAACTTATGACCTTGGATGCTTTTTCTTCGGAGTTTTGAGTTGGTGGTTGCTCTTTGGCCAATGCTCTCTCTGTGATACTTCCTATTTATTTGGGGGTCATAACTAATGAGTGCACTAGGTTGGACTGATTTGTTAGACCAGCTGGTTCTGTGGGTAATATGGGTGCACTTGGGTTTATTGGTGTAGACTGTGTTATTGTAATGTGGTCCTTGGCAGGAAAGTAGTTTAGAGTTTCCTGTGCTTCAGCCCTTTTATCAATAGCTATGGAAAAAGTGGAGATTAAATGATGTATCCAAGCTGACTCTGTGACACAGGCAACGTTTATTACCTTTGGGGATCTTGCAAGGACATTTACTAGCTCCCAGAGGGCTCTTGCGTTTTATCATTCGGCATTGTGTAGAAGTTTGGACCAAAAGTTGTCTAGTTGGGTATCTTTTATCTTCCCAAATTTGTTTTTTGTACTGCTTCTTGAGGTTTTTTATTTGTTCCCATGGGGTTTTGGATACGGTGGAGCCCCTTGTGGATCTGATCACACCTCTTATATCTTATCTTAATCTCCTGGCTATTCTACCCAAGTGTTTGTGTTGGCTGCCCTTCACGCTTCTGTGCAGGTTTGTCATTAGGGCTTCCTTTAGTAGGTTTGTTAGGAAGGAGGCTCAAGCTTCTACTAGTGAGCCATCCTGTGGGTCGTGAATTGTAATCAGTTCCTTTGCCCTCACAGCTATTTTTGGGGAGTGAATTGCTTGTCCATCTTAACCATTTGAGGTTGATCATAGTCGTTAACCCTGCCTTAGGTGGTGCTATCATGTGTCTTAGAAAGAAAGTTATCAGTTTGAGATGTTGGCAAGAATGGTCACTTTCGGTGGTGAATTTGATTGAAAATTCCTTCGTTTCGGCAAGCAACGGCAGGGTGAGAATTGTGTAATCTATTATAGAGTGGGCATTGGGGCTATGGTATGTGCAATTTGGTGGTCTGTTCTGTTTGGTTCTCCCATTTAGTACTCTCATCCCTAGATGTTCTAGGTCTGTCACTAGTTTTTGTCCGCATGAGTCATATCGTTTGTGGGTTGAGTGGTCTTGAGGTTGTACTGCCCATATTGCATTTGCTGCTGATATGTTGTCATCTTCCTCTGGTGTATGTATTAGATTTGAGTTAAAGTCGCCAATTACTATTATTTCCCATGCTGGATGTCCAAACCTTATTTCGGCTATGGCAGCTATCAGTTTGTTGAATAAAGCTTTTTTATTCTCCTGTTTCGGGCGTACGTAAATGTTGGTAAGAATGATAGTGTTTGCCACTTTGTTGGGTCGCAGGTCCATTTTTATTATTTGCATGTCCGTTGTTGCCGCTGACATTTGCACGGATGTGATGTTTAATGCAGTAGAAATGTAAACAGCATGGCCACCCTTTGATCTCTCATAGCGTTGGAGTCTTGTTGCTTTCACATGGTGGAGAATGTATCCTGCAACCTGGACTGGTGTAATCAACCATGTTTCTTGATGGACTACTATTTCATAGTTTTTCCAGTTGTCCGGTGGTGTGTTGTGCTGCAGTTCATGCTTTGCACCTGCTATGTTCCATGACAGGAGGTTTAGTGGCGAGTGCTGAGATGTTATAGGTTTGCTTGTATGCCACTCTCATCGTGTGTCCATCCTAGATCTGTGGTGTTCTGGATAGAACATGTCTTGTGTCTTTGGTTTTGGTTCCTTGTGTCCCTGTTTACCTCTTACACTTTGTAATACAGAGTGTGCTGGAGTAGCGCCAAAAGTGTCTAGCCTCGTATTGGGTTAATGGATAGCGTTGCTTTATGGGTTTGACAGTGTTATACCCCAGGCCTCGAACTGTGGAGCTGCATTTAGAATTAGGTCTCTGCGATCTTCCAGGTTGAGAGAGCATTTTCATTTCAGTTATTATCCCTGTGCTTGGTGAACTTCATTGCTAACAGGTCAGATTACGATAGATGGTTTAGCGTTGGAATGGTTGCCATTAGGTTCAGAACGTTTCCTCTGTTTAGGTAGTCTTGTAGCCCTTGTGATGTATACTGGGGAATTACTAGTACCTGGTTATTAATATTTTTTATTGGCTCTTTGGCTCTTGACTGTGGAGCTCGAGGCTTGCAGGAGACTTGTTTTTTCAGTTTGTTGGTTTGGCTCTTGGCTCTTCATGTTACTGTGATTTAGGTTTACATTTATCAGTATCCTCTTGTGCTGTTCTCTATTTGTTTGGAAGCATCTCTGTAGTGTGACTTCCCATACTCCTCTGTGTGGGTTGGTATTTTCAT
Source organism: Calotriton arnoldi (assembly GCA_963921515.1). Taxonomy (NCBI): domain Eukaryota; kingdom Metazoa; phylum Chordata; class Amphibia; order Caudata; family Salamandridae; genus Calotriton; species Calotriton arnoldi. The sequence goes on along the minus strand of CAWUFW010022174.1, from coordinate 52,683 downwards.
CGGGAGTTGGTAGGCCTATCACTGATTTTTTGTGGATAAGTTGTTCGTCGTTTGTGTACTTCGTCGTTTGTTGGCACAGTTTTACCAGGCCTAGGTAGTTTTTATTCTTGTTTTCCCCGGTTATGTTTACATAGCTCGTGGTCGGCCGTGTTGTAGTATCTGTGAGCTTTGTTGTATCGATTTGGGTTGTCTTTATCCAGGGCCCCCTGCTGAAGCACTTCTCATTTATTTTGTTTGAGCCATTTGTTCCCATAGGTTCTACGGATGTGGAGTTTGGTGAGTCCAACATCTTAGAGTACTCGTTGGAAGTGTTTGTTTTTTCTTTCATATGATCTTGGATTATTGTAGAGATAATTGGATTTTGGGTTTTTAGGCTTTGAGGTCGAAGTTTGGATAGTTTCTGTTTGCCTGTTGTTCTGGCCTTTTATTGCCCTGCTGGAGCTTTCTGGCCTTCCTTGCATGTTTCTTCTGTCTTTTTTGTTTGAAATAGGACTAATGTGTTAGTTTGGTTGTTTTGAAAATTTGTCAGTTGCTCAATTGAGGCTCGGTTTGTGTCAACTGTGATGTTAGGTAGGGATGATAGGGGTTCTGTAGTGGGTGTTTTATCATTTTTACCTAGTACTTGCGTTAATTTATCAGTCACAGGGGCGTTATTTTTGGTGTTTTGGATGAATCTAAGGGCTTTCTTGTTTTTTTACCATTTGATGACTCAATCATCGCTGTACCGGGTGACACTGGTGTCTGGTTAGTGTGCTTGCCCTCTTTCTGTATGCTCATTAAGATAGTTGGAACTTCACTTAGTTTATCGACTATTGGACCACACGCCCACTGAGTTGTTGGCATGGAAGTGGGCATGTTATTTTCCAAAGTTATCAGTCCCGTCAGTGTATCGAGTTTTGTGTTTATGCCAGAAATATATGCTGCTATGATGTTCATCAGATTGACCTGAATGTCAAGTTTGTCTGACTGCACATTAAGAACACTGATTGAGGTTTGTAAGGTGTTTATTAGAGTAGAGTGCAAGTTTAAACGCTCTTTCACTTTTGTGTCTATGTTGTCATCTTTTTCCTTTGACTGGTCGGTGATTGCATTAAGTCGATCATCTCCTTTAAGGGTCCAGCTCTGTTGAACATGCAATCGTTGCAGTGTATTTGGAACAGTTTGCTTTGTTGTTTGTTGTTTATTTCATTTTTGTATATTGAGTTCATGTTGTCACTGTTTGTCTTTTTCAGGAGAACTTGATATGTCTATTATTGTTTGTTGCCGGGATTCTGGTTGGTTTGTCAGTGGGATATTGATTTGAGTATTATCTGGGTTCTTGGTGATGATTTCCATTGCCTGCATTATGTCCATGTTGTTTGTCATTGAAATTGAATCAAGCCAGGAGTCATTAGTTTTTTTCCGCTTTGTGGGTGACCTCCTGGGTGATGTCTTTCGCTGTATCCAGCCTTAGAGTGGGCCACATTTCTGGTGTGCACTTGGGCGTGGGTGACTATTCTTTTATTGCCAGTGTGGATTAAATTTGCTTCCTCCTGCTGGTTGTCAGTTGCCTTTGGATTCACGTTTGTGGTGTGGTTTGGGTCCCTTTCAGATGCTATTGAACTCTGCTCTGCACTGAATATAGTTTCCTCGTCTGGTGAGGTATCGAATTTTTGCGGCGTCAAAGCTTTGGGGAGGCCTGAGATTTTATCTGATGTTGAGTAGATGTCCTTTAGAAAGGTGAATTTGCCGGTAGGATTCATTGACCCAAAGATTGAGTATATTAGTGTTGCACCAGGGGATTGAGGGGATTTTGACGTGGTTTTAGCACTTTTTGTCATTTGCTTTTGTTTTGGGTTTTTCTGTGCCAGTTGTTTCCTGATCTTTCCGATCTCATTTTCCTGCTATTATGTTAAATAGTCAATGTGATTGAATCATGATCCATGGATTGCTATGCCTCTATTATTTGTTTGTTTAGTTGTTTCTTGTGCCAATTTGACTGGTGTCAGGGAGTCATAGCTTTTCTTTGCAGTTCTTTATTCTTCTTGATGTCGCCTGTGCGCCTGTGTGAATACGTCTTTTTCGCAGACTCACCAGAGTCAAGGGGAGCTCACCAGGCCATTCGCAAGCCACACCCAGTCCTGGCTGGATGGCTTCTGCGAAGGCCCGGGCTCACTCTTACTGGACGGTAGCTATTACTGCTGCGCTCGCACCCGGGTCTTGGTAACGCCAGTGAACGGCCACCAACTGGCCTAAGAGGTTGAAGGTGGCTGTAAGCATCCAGCTAACTCTTGCTCCAATGTTCCCTGTGCCACTGTTTTTTTTTTCTTTAGGGGATACTGCTCTGGTCTGGCCCCTTACCCTGGTAGACTAAGGGATAGAAGGTAGTAGGGATGAGGCTGGGACAGTGGTAGAGGGGGCAAAACCAGGCTGACTGATCTTGAAGCTGTGCAGGACAACAGGCTTGGCAACTATACCACTACACCACTTGAGAGTTCGTCTGCCCCCAGGTCGAAGTGGCGGGGCTGGTCAGAGTTGGCTGGCCTGGTGAAATGAGTAGGCAAGGTGCCCTTCTGATGCAGTGCTGAATAAGGCACTATTGATTTGTTCGCTGAGGTGCTTGTGCTCGTTTGGGCACTATGGCAGGCAAAATGGTACTGGCACTATGGCAGGTGTGAGTATGGCCATGGTGGAGGGGGAGGGACTAAGCGGGGCTGAGCAGGAACTGCATTGGACTGCTAGGTAGTGGTTCTCAGTGGTATGCAAGCCACACCAGTGTGGTGCCGGTTGCTTCTGCACAGCCGCGAGGTTTGCAGTGCTTTGGGTGCTGGCTTCTGGCCTCACCGTTGTGTCCCGATGTGCTCCCCAAGGCTCAGATGCATGGAATGGCATAGGCTGGGCTGTAGAGGAGGCATCCATCTGGCCAACAGGCCGAAATGTGTAGTCCCTCCCTAACACAGCCCACTTGCCTTTGCTTCTGCCGCTCTCTCCCGGCCGGCTCACTTTGAGGGTGCTATCTGTCAGCGACAGACCCAGGACCCGGCATCCTGCACCCGGCGCTTGGGCTCACCTAGCCGTTCACGACCGCTCACTGCCGCTCACTACCCACCATGATCATGTGCTCATTCTCATCACGGGAGGAGGCTCCCCAGTCACAGTCACAGAAGTTGGCTGACAAGACTTAGTAGATGTTACAAAAGTTAAAAAAGCAACTTTATATCTGGCGCAAAACAATGTTTACTATAGAAATGTAGAAAACCTGCAAGATATCACAAAGATGGAGGATCAGACATTTCCATCAACAGGTCAGATTGAGAAGGTGGATCAGAAAAGAAGAAATGTATGAACATTATAGCATCCACCCTTTGGATTCTAAAGAGGTTATTGGTGATACCATTAAGTTGTTTCAAATGAAGAACGCAAAATGAACTCCATTAAGTGTGTGGGAAAAAGGTTTAGAAGCTCAGTGTTTCCCACATCTTTTTCTTACTGGAGTAGGTGGCAGGTATGATGAGCGGCCTGTGCAAATACCTGCAGCTGAGTATAGCTGTAGTAGACTTTATTCAGAAGACCCTAGATTTTGTCAGTGTATTCCATATATATTTCACCTATTATGTGAGAGTGACTTGTCTGGCCTCTCATATGCCGTGAATCTTATTCTAAAAACAGGAGTTAATGTGCATAATATATCAGCAAGAGAACTTTTGGAGAAAGTTGAAGGAAAAATGAGCACTTGAAATACAATTTAATAAACCTAAAGGCATGTCAGCGTGGGACTTATAAATAATGGTATCGTTGTCATGTTGAACTGAAGAGCATGTTGAGGAACCTTGGAGCAACTACTTGGTTCCTGACGCTGAGTTGTGCTGAATATGCATGGGATGACCTGCTAGAATTCTTGCAGGAGGCAAATTAAAATATAAAAGACATTCATCTGAAGATGCCAGGAGAACTGTGCTCACTAGACCCTACAAATGTTTGCAGATATTTTAATCACAGATTTCAAGCAATGATGTCTTTCATCATGAACAAAACAAAACCTCCTCTTGGTGAAGTGATTGATTTCTTTTGCCGTAAAGAGTACCAAGCCTGAGGTGCTCCCCATATTCACATGCTGTTGTGGGTAAAAGATGCCCCAAAGTTTGGAAGAGACAGTGATGAGTCTGTGTTGTCTTTTATTGAGCAGTGTATTGCTCCATCCCAAAGGAGAGTAGTGACAACACATCAAGAAAACAAGTTCTACAATTCCAAAATCATTGATGTGGAAAATACACACTGAAAATACAGACCAAAAGGGAAATTTTATACAAGAAGTCATTTTGGATTGCCTCGATCTCACAAGGAAGAGTCAACAGCTTTTTCTCTGCAGTCAGACATACACTTACAAGGAAATCACCCAAAAATACATACAACCTAAGAAGATCAGAGGCCTCCAAGTACATTTATGACTACAACCCTGTGATTCTGAAGATGTGGCATGCAAACATGGATGTACAGTTTGTTGCAGACAACACAAATTGCAGTTGCTGGGTATGTTACATCTTATATAAAAAAAAGTCAGAGAAAACTGAGATAAAGGAGATTTGAGAGGAGATTTCAGCAGAAAAGAGTCTTACGAAGAAATTGTACAGTTTTAGTTTGAAAATGCTTTCTCACAGAGAGATAGCCTCCTACGAATGTGTAGACATTAAGCTCAACTAGTTTGTTTTCTAAATCTAGAGGAGTTATATGGGTGAGTGTAGGGCTTGCAAATACTCATAACAGAGTTCTGAAGTCTTTTCCTTAAATTTAATACCTTGCAGAATTTGAGCCTCAGAGCACAGATATTCTGAAGAGTAACATGCTGGATACGTACTATCCAAGAATAAATTCTCATCTGGAAAGGATGTGTCTCTGTGGAATAATTCAACATTATACTTTCAGATGTAATGTCAGTGAAAACATAGATGAAGGTAAATTTGCTGTGGCTGGATGTTAAGGATGTTTGGTGAGGCATAACAAAGGAAATGTATTCAACCATCAAAAGCTAAGTTGCCAAACTCCAGACAAAAGAGAGTTTTTCTATTTAGCCTTGTTACAGTTGTTTAAGCCAAACTGGCGAACTGAAAGTCAGCTACTTGGAGAATTTGACTGTTATGAAGACTCATTCAACACAGTGAAAGACATCCTTGAGTGCTGTGTGTTTTCAGTGTATCTTCAAATGTTGAGAGAAGAGATTGAACAAGAGGAAACAAATGTTGCTGAGACAAAAAGAGAGAGTTCTCAGAGCAGTCAAAGTTCAGCACCTCGAAGTCAAGATCCTCCTGGACAGCCAATCATTGAAAATGAAGCTGCAATAGCAATGAATGAAGTGGAGAATGCAATGCAGCAAGTAAAATGGGAAACTGGATCTAGAACTACTAATACAGCAATTGAATGCAGGTCAGAAAGAAAGTTTTGAAGAGGTAAAAGGTAAAGTAGAACATGGATTTCTCCTTGAGAAAAAAAGTATGCATGTTTATACATACAAACCAGTTCTATTGTACATAAGTGGTCAAGCTGGAAGTGGAAAAAAGCTCCTTGGTTAAAGTACTGAAAAGTTACCTACAGAAGACAACAGATTCCAATTTGTCTTCTGTAGTCACTGCACCAACAGGCTTAGCTGCTCATAATGTTAAAGAAGTTAACCTTCATCGATTATTAATGCTGCCTGTTGAACATGACAACAAATTACAATACAACAAATTATCTGGTGATGCTTGTCATGAAGTGGCAAGAATATTAAAGAAATTAAAGGTACTAATTATTAATGAAGTCAGCATGTTGTCTAACCTAATGCTAGCTTTTCTTCATTTAAGAATGCAGCAAAAATTAAAAACTGACTATGATGTACTTTTTGGAGGAAAACACTTAATAGTCTTTGTAGACCTTCTACAACTAACTCCCATAAAAGAACAACCTGTATTCAAGAAACTACTACATAATGAAAGAAGGAATTCACTAGGGAGTAATGGAAACGTAAACATTTTGGAAAACGTTCAATACAAAGAGTTAATCCAAAATAGCGCCAAGCATTAGATATGCATTATGTAGATATACTATGGGATATAAGAGTGGGAGTCCTCACAAAAGAGGGAAAGACAGTATTACAAACCTGTCTCATCAAAAATTTGTTTCCAAGTAATGTTTCAGCTGCTGAAGTAATGTATAAATTTGTTACGGAAGAGAAGTCTATTGTTTTTTTTAATGCCAATTCTTGAGGAGTGTAGTAATTCAATGAACAATTTTTGTAACTGGAAAAAGAGGAGATCATCAAAATTACAGCAAATGATAAAATGGAACATCAAGGAGTTACAGTGATACTAACAGAAAACTGCAATCAAAATTGGATAGTTTAGAAAAGTCTGTGTCGAAAACTGCAGGATTAGAAAACAGTTACGTATCTGTTAAAATTGTCAAGTAATCTTATGTCGTACTTTAAATGTTGAAGAAGGGCTAGTGAATGGCGTAATGGGGAAAGTTATGAAATGTATTCATTATCCAAACAGAAATTATATGGAATACTTAGCCATACAATTTGATGATATTGTTGAAGTGAAGCAGATTGGTAGATGCATTGTACTTTTCCTACTTGTGAAAGAATTGTATGTCCAGCTAAAGCAGTTCCCAGTGTCTTTAGTGTATGGAGTAACTATTCACAAACGTAAGGTTTAAGTGTAAAAAAGGTCTTGTTTATGTTGGTAGTATTGTATTCAAAGAAGGAATGTCATATGTTGCTTTGTCGCGAATTAGAACATTGTCTGGTTTATTTCTGATTGATTTTGATGGGAAGAAATTACGTGCTGATGTGAGCTGTGTAACAGAGAATAATCGGTTAAGAGATCAATATGCTCCTCATTTAGGTAAGTAGCCTATGGTTCAAAAAGCTATACTTTGTCCAAAGAGGAAAATATCAAAGTAGTCTATCAGAGTTGAATAGAAAGATGAACAAAAAGAAAATCAAGAAGGAGGAAAGAAAAGAAAACTATAGCTCAGTGAGAAAATTCATGGCTATCACTTTGATGATAAATCTGGAGGGAACTGTAATGCAAATGTAGTGGTAAATGGATTATATAATTTGCCTCAAATTACAAATTGTATTAAAGAAAAAGTAGATTAAAGAATGTCTTCACAACTGTGTAGTTTTCTTGAAGAATTAAGAAGTGAAGTATTGTACATTCTGCTACTGGAATAAGAAAACTCACTGATGACTGTACTGGGTCAGTAGTGTTCTTGCAAAATCTTCAGCAGGATGCTCAACAATTTCTATTGGTAATGCTAGGACTATTAAATGAAGAAGATGTGAATATCAATGAACTATTTGGTTTAACTTATGAATAGACCGATAACTGTGAAGATTGTGAATTTACATCTAGCACTGAAATCAATTCAGAACGATTCCTCTACTTGACATTACAAGATTGTAAAGCTGTGCCATTTGAAGATTTAACTACAAATGGCCATCAAGATATGGCCTGTCCAAACTGCAGATCAGAACTTAGGTCAACGTTGTTTCTACAAAGGCATCGAAAATAAGTCATGCTACAGCAATGCAGAGTGGTTGGTACTAAATTAGGAAATAACTTTCACAACTATAGCAATCATATTTCATGAAGGAGTTAATATAACCTCTGGACACTACACAATATATTTAAAATGTCAAACAGGATGGACAGAGTGCAATGACATACAAGTGACATTCAAATCTAGACTACCTAAAAAGTTACCAAACTCATATCTGCTATTTCTGCAACCGAAGTTCTAAGGAGAATCTAGGATAAGAAAATGATATAGCACCCATGCACTCATGCAATCACCCAGGCACTAGTCATGCACTAATCCATTCACTCAGGTACTACCCATACACTCAGGCACTACTGATGCACTCATGGAATCCTCTATCCACTACCCAGATAGTCATTCATTCGCTCAGGCTCTACTCATGCAGTTATCCATTCACTCGGGTACAATCCATGCACTCATGCAATCATCCAGGCACTACTCATGCACTCATGCAATTAACCAAGCAGTACCCATACATACATCCAGTCACTCAGACACCACCCTTGCAGTCATCTCTTCACTCAGGCACTACCCATGCACTATGAAACCACCTAGACACAATGCATGCACTCATCCAATTACCTAGGCAGTACCTTTGCACTCATTCAATCACCCTTGCACTATTCTTGCACTCATCCAGTCACTGAGGTACTACCCATGCACTCATCCAATTACACAGGCATTACCCATGCACTTATGCAATCACCCAGGCACTGTTCATACACTCATGTAATCACCCAGGCACTACTCATACACTCATGCAATGAACCCGGCAATACCCATGCATACATCCAATCACTGAGACATTACCCTTGCACTCATTTATTTACACAGGCACTACCCATGCACTATGAAACCACCCAGACACAATGCATGCACTCATCCAATTACATAGGCAGTACCTTTGCACTCATTCAATCACCCTTGCACTATTCTTGCACTCATCCAGTCACTGAGGTACTACCCATGCACTCATCCAATTACACAGGCATTACCCATGCACTTATGCAATCACCCAGGCACTGTTCATGCACTCATGTAATCACCCAGGCACTACTCATACACTCATGCAATGAACCCGGCAATACCCATGCATACATCCAATCACTGAGACATTACCCTTGCACTCATTTATTTACACAGGCACCACCCATGCACTATGCAACCACCCAGACACTATGCATGCACGCATCTAATCCCCAAGGCAAGACTTTTGCACCAATGCAATCACCCTTTCACTACTCTTGCACTCATCTTGTCACCCAAGTGCTATGTATGCACTCATCCAATCACCCAGGCATTATCCTTGCACTCATGCATTCACTGAGTCACTACCCATGCACTCATCCAATCACCCAGGCACTACCCAAACATATATCCAATTACCCAGGCCCTGTTCATGCACTCTTCCAATCACCCAGGCACTGCCCTTGCACTCATCCAATTACCCAGGCACAACTTGCACTCATCCAATGTTATGTTATGTTATGTTATGATGTTTTATAGAGCGCACAGCTGCCCCAGCAAAGGGGCGTCCCAGCGCTAATAGCAAACGGAAAGAGAGGCTGCAGATAAAAAAGAGGGCCTATAGTGGAGGGAAGAGGTAGGTCTTAATAGCCTTACGAAAAGCCAGGTAACTATCAATGCTGCGAATGTGTATAGGGAGTGAGTTCCAGAATTTAGCAGCCAGTGTGCGGAAGGAGCATCCACCAGCACGTGCCCTCCTTACCCGGGGAACAACCGCCAAATGATGACCTATCGAGCGGAGTTGGCGGCTGGGAATGTATGATGAAAGCAGGTTGGCCAAGATGCCAGGAGAGGAAAAATTCAAGATTTTAAAAGCAATGCAGAGGGACTTAAACTCCACTCGTCTGGCCACAGGTAACCAGTGTAGCCGACGAATAGCACTGGTGGTGGAGCAGGTTCTAGAAAGGCCAAGGAGAGTTCTGGCAGCTGCGTTTTAGACCCTCTGCAGTCTCAAAATCTCACTCTTGTTGGCCCCCAGGTAGAGCGAGCTAGCATAGTCCAGTCTTGACAGAACGGAGGCCTGAACAATAACCTGCCTGATGGGTGGATCAAAAAAGCCCAACAACGGTTTGAGCCCCCGTAGTATACCAAAACACGTCCCTGCCACTTTCTTAGTTTGAACCTGGAAGCTGAGAGCCGAATCCACCCAGACACCAAGATTTTTCACCACCTGTTTGGGGGCGGGTGCACATCCCAGGGTAGCAGGCCACCAGCGTTCACTCCACAGCTCAGGATCTTTCCCTACCTGCAAAACCTCAGATTTGCTGGCATTGAGCTGGAGGCAGTTGGCAGTCATCCACTCCGCGACAGCAGCGAGATCGCTCTGAAACTTATGCGCATCCCGCACGCAGTCCTCAGAGAGTGCAACCACCAACTGTGTATCATCTGCATATGATACTACTGTAAGCCCTCTACTCCTGGCCACTGCTGCTAATGGTTGGACGTACAAGTTGAAAAGCGTTGGGCTCAGAGCAGAGCCCTGTGGCACACCCTGTTTAATAGTATGAACCAAGGAGGTGAAAGGGGGGGCGTTACCTGGAAGGTCCTCTCAGAAAGAAAGGAGGTGAACCAGTCCAGGGCAGGGCCCACGATGCCTGCCTCTTCCAACCTTTGCAGCAGGATCTGATGAGAGACCGTGTCGAACGCGGCACTGAGATCCAATAAGATCAGTGCCGAAGTACGTCCCACATCCAGTGCTACCCTCAGGTGTTCGGTCACAGCTAGGAAGGCAGACTCCATACTGTGCCCCAGACGGAAACCATTCTGAGTGGGGTCAAGTATGTTATTCTCTTCCAAAAAACCTGTCAGGATGGAATTTATGTAGGCCTCAGAGATCTTGGATGCCCACGGCAGGAGAGAAATAGGACGAAAATTCTCAGGTTTAGCTGTATCGAGGGTAGGTTTTTTTTAACAGGGGAACAACCCTGGCCTGCTTCCAAGTCCTGGGAACAGCTGCCTTGGACAGGGATATGTTAATCACCTGACCCAGAGGTGTAAGAAGCACAGGTAGCAGTTTCCTAAGTTGATCAGGCTTCATGGGATCAGTTGGAGAGCCGGATTTAACCTTGCTGCATAATTTGCGCAGCCTTCCTGGGAGATCGGCGGGAAGGCGGCAAGCGTATGAGTGGGAAGGGGTCTGCACACAGGGTCAGAGTATGTATCAGCTTGAGGAAAGGTCTTGTAGATGTTTTCCACCTTTGTGACAAAAAAGGTGGCGAGAGCCTCACAATGCTCATCCGAAGTGATAGAGGGCGCTGCAGATACCCCCACCGATTTAAGATCTTTAGGTATGGAGAAAATGCTCTTGGTGGGGTTGCTGCTGTTCCTGATCTCTTCTGCAATGTAGGCTGCCCGTACAGTCTGAATAGCCCTGTGATACTTCTTGGTGGGTGCCTGACTCAGGCATTACCCTTCCACTCATCCATTCACTCAGACACTACCCAATAAGTCATCCATTCACCCAGGTACTACCCATGCACACATCCAACCAGCCAGTCACTACCCTAGTACTCATCCATTCACTCAGGCACTACTCATGCACTCATGCACTCATACATTCACTCAGGCAATACCCATGTACTCATCCAATGACCCAGGCACTACTCATGCGCCCATGCAATCACCCAGGCACAGTCCATGCACTCATGCAATCATCCAGGCACTACTCATACACTCATGTAATTAACCAGGCAATACCCATGCACACATCCAATCACTGAGACACTACCCTTGCATTCATCTATTCACTCAGGGACTACCCATGGTCTATACAACTACCCAGGCACTATACATGCACTCATCCAATCACCTAGGCAGTACCTTTGATTTCATGCAATCACCGTTGCACTACTCTTGCACTCATGCATTCACTGAGTCACTACCCATGCACTCATCCAATCACCCAGACACTACCCATGCATGTATCCAATCACCCAGGTACTGTCCATGCACTCAGCCAATCACCCAGGCACTGCCCTTGCACTCATCTAATTACCCAGGCACAACCTTGCACTCATCCAATCACTCAGGCATTACCCTTCCACTCATTCATTCACTCAGGCACTACTCTTGCGCTCATCCATTCACTCAGGCACTACCCAATAAGTCATCCATTTACCCAGGTACTACCCATGCACACATGCAATCACCCAGACTCTTTTCATGCACTCATCCAATCACACAGGCACTATCCATGCACTCATTCAATCATGTAGTTCCTAGGAGTCCCCCAGGACCTGCTTGTTTTGGATGACCTAAACTGAGAGCTTGGTGTCCCAACCGCTTCCGGACACCCCCACAGGACATGTCAGCCATTAGACCAGCTATCTCTACAGTGCCACTACCTCCCCCTGTATTCTACAATGGTGTAGGTAGTTTCTGGCAGCCACTGAACATGACAACACCTGATTCCTCAGGGATCGTGGAAAACTGTACAGTACGTTTCACTCAGACACTCGTGCTTGCTTACTCTCAGAAAATACACAGGATGGCAATTAGGACATTTCAATAAGTATTTATTGGTCCAGCGACAGCCTTGTGTAAAACATATGTGCCTCGACAATCAGGAGACTGAAGCATATGAAAGAGATTGCTAGTACCAATATAGTAAATAGTAGATACATTTCTACCATAGTGCTAATAAGATGAACATAAGCAGTTCAGATAAAAACAGTAGCGCTTGCATATTCCTAAAATGCGCGCCCTAAGTAATTTGCCTAAATGTACCTAGCCTTGATCTGTATATGTAGCATGTATACGTATATATGTGTGTGTAGCCAAGGAACCCATAGGGAAGAATCAGCACCCTCACCTGATGGTTGAGAATGAAGGGCCCCATCTCTACTTCGAGGATGACAGCCCACAAGGGATGTCAGACCACTGCATGTTGAAGATTCAGCATACAGGACCCCGTGTTAGCTTGGAAAGAATTCTCCTCTAATTTGTAGGGGGAGTGAGGGTCTTTAATACTAAAGTGGTCACTCCAGGGTTTCTTCTAGAATCGATATGTTTTCAAAACAACCATAAATGTTACGGAAACAATCGTGAATGTTTTTCCAAACAAATGCGATCATGCACAGCTGGCTGTTGGCCAAGGATGAAAAAGTAGTGACCCTTATACAGTATAATTATACTGTGCCTGAGGACATGTTTATGTACGTCAGGTACAGGGATTATGATAGAGTACCGAGAGCCTGGTGTCGAAGAGACTGGAGCAAGCTACTAGGTAAAAGGTCACCCGTTTAGAATTGTTATTGTCGTTTGGATGGGACAATGTTTGAAAAATGGAGTATATATGCTAGGACTATCCTAAAGGACATGACACCCACTCCTCATCAAAAGGTCAACAGGGTCAGCTAGTTAATGATAAAGCTAACTCTATTAAAAGGCATAAAAATCATTTACAATAAAACATACTAAAAGAACTTTAAAAGCCTGAGAAAATGTCCATAAAAGAAAGGTCATTTTTCCCTAAAAGAATTCAGAAAGGTCCGCTAAACTTGTATATGTGGTTGTTATTACACTGAGCACCTTGAAAGCCATTATGCTCAGTTTGAGCAGGGAATAAAAACACAAAAAGTCAGTTCTGACCTTCAATTTAGTAAATGTTTAAAAAGTTGCCAAACGGTTCCCAGCACCGGAGAGGCCAGATTGTTTAAGAATCCTGTGCTGAAGATTCAACATCGCTGAACATCGTATCTGCAGCTGGCAATCCCTCCAGAACTTCCAGTAGCATGTTGAGTGAGCAAAGATGTTCATCTCCGGTTCCCATAGCAGCCGCCGGGGAAGAATTAGTTGCCTGCACGCCTGAACCCGATGCCTGTACGTCTGGAGCAGAGCTGATTTCCCTTCCAACAGAAGGGGAAGCATCCCTTGGAAGCTCTAGAAATGCTGTCATCAACATGGGAATACTCTGTGGACAACTGTACACCTTGGCCTGTAAAGGATCCAGTAACACTTCTATATCCGGCGGCCGAACGATGGAAGTGTCAGACATAGGTCCAACATGCAGCCAAATCCGTGGAAGAGTCAACGGAACACAGGCAGGACACAGTCTAGCCAGACCGGTCTAAAAGAAAGGAACCAATGCTCACTCAGCTCTCGAAGCTGAGGCATAGTCAGGTAGAACACCATATGCTCACCACAACGTTGTTCCAGCAGTGTTTTCTCCATTTATGTTGGATTGAGACGTCCATTGCGAAGCAATAGGATTAAAATCAGAATGCCCGCTACCAATAGCAGGATCAAAGGAAGCCCTCCAAAAATGCTTCCAAGTACGGAGTGCATGAAGGCTGGAATTACTCCAAAGATGGTCTGAAAGGTGGTTAAGAGGCCTGATCCAAGTCGCTTAAATAAGTGTACGATCCCTCTCATATCAGACATATTAAAGATATGATGAACCATTTTTCCGAAATGGATCGGGAAGTTTGTACGGACCAGGGCCTGTATCTCTGCTGAAGTCCTTGCAACCCGGCGATCAAAAGTCTCTCGGGCTGAAGTTAAGGCCACATTTTGTTGAAACAACATGGCTTTCAGTCTGCTCAGCGAATCAAACTGTATACTGGAAACATTCAATGAAGGCCACAGTGGTGCCTCCCTAACTGTGCGAGCCGGGGGAAACAATACTTGCTTACAATAAACAACCCTGAGGTTTCCTGTGACTAGATATGTGATGCCTGGCGCCATTCCACAACAGCCTTGATCACTCATCATTAAATAACTCCCATTCGAAAGTGACTCGAAAACTGGATGAATCACTGCAGCTGGGGAGCCTTTCAAGCAGCAAGATAAGTTCGCTTTTGACGCATTACACGTTCCATGAAGCGACACTTCCTTACACACTAAAGACCCACTTAAAGCCTTCCTGCAGTCTGTATCACTTAAGAAAACTTCATTGTCCTTATTTCTGCACCTATATCTATACGGTAACTACCAGGTTTCCTGTATGTACCCTTCACCCAACGCTTCATACCTGTCTGCTTGGATGTATCTAAGGTAGTATTGGAACTGGAATGTCGTGATTGGCAGTGTGATTCTGCACAGTGATTCTGCTACTGTAAGAGGAAACTTCTCTAATTTTTCAATGAGCAGCATGGTGTACTTTGCGTTTCTGCGTGCCATGGTCAACTGTCTGTCGGTCAGATTATAAGCCAAAAACAGATTTGAGCAGTTAATTTACCGCCATGGCACGTGGCCAGAATACAATGAAAGTAGCATCCAGCTCAAAAGCACAATGGAGCGCAATTGAGATTGCCCTTGTTGTAGAATAGACAAATCTTTTTCCATTATATCTATTGCTGAGGAAACAATGTTGCCCAGTGAATAAATACACGAAGAAAGTGTGGTCATACCATTGTCTACCACAGCCAAGGCATTTTCTTTGTTAATCCTATCAATCTCACGTAATCTCTCAGCAGCATCCTGTTGGGAGACTTTCCATTGTTCATTGTAGATGGCATATAAGAAGCCTGTTTGTTACGCGGTTTCTTGGGACCTAGCAAGAAATCCCTGAGATCCATGTTGTCTGTTTTAGTGTTGAGGTTTTTAGCCATTCTAGGCACAGCTCCCCAACACTATAAGAAGTTACTACCCCTAGGTCGTCTGTGTGTACATAGCGTGGGTCAGGACTATGGATACTAAACCCTCCGGTGGTACCCTTGAATCTTGACTGTCACCTATTTGTGTCAATAGGCCAAACCAACCATCCCTTCCGATTGGGATCTGATGAATTGTATGTACCATTCTGTATTATTGCACCTAGCTCCCCCTCACTCATTAGTGTGTCATTTAATAAACCTTCAATAGGTGTGGGTAAGGGGATGCGTGGTGTTTTCAGGTCTGTTGCAGGTAGCCTGTTGCACTGTTCTGTTCAGGAATATTATCTGTAATGGAATGAGGCAAGCTCTAAATAAGGCCTCAGATCCCTGAACCTGCCAATCTTTTGTCCCCCAGATGGATTTTGTGTCTATTGAGTTCCTCCAATAGTCGAAACCTTGTATAGACAGTTGGGAGATGAACAGTGCTGAATATATGAGTCTGGTGTTTGTCAGTATCATTTTATTAGCATTTACTTTCATTTACGTAAGCTTATCATAATATGACATTGGGTCTGATGTATTGAACCCTGAAAAGTACGCAAATGTCTGTGCAAATGTGGCAAAACTACCTTTTGGTGGCGTTGGGCAATGTTCCCATTGATGGTAAGTGTTGACAGTGCGTGGAACACTAGCTCTGCAAAAAATGATGACCATAATGTTGGTACCAATATATAATGTCGAAGTCAGGTGTTTCTTCGTACAATTCCCTGTAAGAAAATGCAGCAGATTGTTCTAAATCTGAGAGCATAGTATTTACAGTCTCAATGTCCCAATCCTCAGAGAGTGTACTCGGGGTAATGAAATCATTCATTGAAGTTTTAAATATGTGTGGAATTTTTAAATGTTCAGTAGGACCCAATAAATCATATGAAACTCTATCCCAAACTATATCTTCCGGTACTGGAACTGCTGTAATGTTCACTAGGGACAAGTCTCTTTGTTCAGGGTGTGATGACGTATGTGGTTTCAAGACCAAGTTCACAGTTTGTGCTGCAGAGCGTTGTGGGAGGGATCACGGATACAACATGGACTCCTATAACATTTAAGTACAAAAATAACGAGTCAACAATGTCGTATACAAAAATATCGACACCCAATACACAAAACAGAAATAACACACACATCAATAAAAATACCATTTTAAAAAATCGCGATGACAAAAATATCGACAACAAAAATAAAGAACACAAAATTATCAATAACATTAAAATAAAATGAAACACAACAAAAACATTGTTATAAATAATATTGACAACACAGACATAGATAAAAAAATATGAACTATACAGAAAATTACATTTAAACATAAATATAACTATTTTCAATAAGATAAAAAACATATTCCAAACAATTTAAACATACACTAAAAACATTACAAAAATTAATAACATTAAATAAAACAAATACACTTCAAATACAAAAACAAATAAATAAACAAACAATACAACATAAAAAATATCAGAAGTGCCAAAAATAAACAAGCATAAATATATATCATATGTAAAAAATATATCACATTTAACTACAAATATATTTAAAACAAAATAATAGACAAAATAAAACCAAACATTAAGGGCCCGATTCTGATGTCGTTTGGAAGGCCTCACATCGGATTTGTCTTAGCCGGATCCGATTCGTAGCCCTTATTGCCGACCGAATCGTGCACAGGTCCGAACGACCAAGTACGATGCAAAGATCGCGTAAGCGCCGACCAAATCGTTTCTGGACCTGAACCGCTCCGTACAACTCGTTCTTAGGCGAATCGTGCCGCGCAATGGAGCCGATTTCTGACCAAGCAAGTACGATGCACGATTCGGACAGCCGCTTCACATCGGTCTCAGCAAGACGAAACGGCTGTCGGAAGCGTACTTTGGGGGGCCGGAGCAGGCGGGGCCCTCAGAATCTGTCACGGGGGTGCGCCAATTGGTTCCCCCGATACAGGCATGCACAGTGTGGCGGGCACCATGGGGTGCCCGCCACAGAGTGTACGCTTCTCCCCACCCACCCCTTTTCTGCAATGGGAGCCTGTGACCGCGTCTGTACACAAGCTCCCATAGAGTTCAATGGGAGACCAAGCGAACCGAGTCCATAAGCCTACGGCAGCATCATACTCGCTCGTCCGGACTCCCGGAGCACGTTTCATTCCGAAAATCCTCTGGATCCGAGTCGTACGGAGGGCTTTCCTGGCAAGATCGGAATCGGGCTCTAAATAAATATGATAAATATTAAACAAATTAAACAGTAACTGCTAAAAAATTCAAAAAAGCTATATCGACCAATACATTGAAACTACACCACCACTAATCAATACAAAATGATAACTAATTAACCCCTTTGCTGCTAGGCCTTTTCCACCCCTGTGATAAGTTTTTTTGGCTATTTGGGGTAGTTCGCGCTTAGGCCCCTGTAACTTTTTGACCACATAAGGTATCAACGCCAAATTTGCGTCCTTTTTTTCCAACATCATGGGGATTCTAAAGGTACCCAGGGTTTGTGGATTCCCCTGGAGGGGACCCAGAATTTAGCCAAAATACAGCTAAATTTTGTTTTTTTGGGGAAAAATGGGAAAAAGGGCTCCAGATGAAAGCATCTGTTTTTTTCCCTGCAAATGGTATCAAAAAAGGGGTTGAGGTGCTGAAATCACCATATTCCAAGCTTTCAGGGACAAGCAGACTTTTGTCAGAAAACCAACATTTTTTACACAGTTTTGGCATTTTTCTGGGACATAGCCTATTGTTGCTATTTTTTTCTAAAATGTATAGCTTTCCAGGATCCATTATTGCTTTCATACCCATTTCTACCATTAACTGGAAGGAGGTTGAAAGACCTCCTTCCAGTTAATGGTAGAAATGGGTATGAAAGCAATAATGGATCCTGGAAAGCTATACAGTTTAGAAAAGTAGACACAATTTTGAATTCAGCAAGGGGTCATTAGTGTAGATCCTTCAAGGTTTCTTTATAGAAACTAACTGTTAAATATAGGAAAAATTGAAAATTAGTTGAAAAAAACAGCAGTTTGTGTCAACGTTTTCACCTGTAACTTTTTCCAATTATGACAGTTGTTTGAAAGCAATATAGCGTTAAATCCGCTGGACCTTTCTGGTTGTGGGGATATATAGGACTTGTAGGTTCACTAGGAACCCGACGAACCCAGAGCCAATAACTGAGCAGCGACTTGCAAAGATTTTTTATTATATAACGGGTATATAGCAATTAATCTGGGAAAATGTATACATGGAAAAATCGGTATGAAAGACACCTATGTATTTCTGAAATGGGAACAAAATATAGAGTTTAGAAACACTAGATATTTGCACATTTCCAAAATTGGGAATACCCATACTAGCATGAGAATTATAGGACATTTATCAAAATGACTTCTTTTTTACACATTGTCTTTCATTTGGAAGGCAGAAATGCATCAAAAGTCAATAGGTAATAACGGTTGCTCTACAATTCTGTATTACCCTGAGTCTCCCTATAAAAATGGTACCTCACTTGTGTGGGTAGGCTTAGTGCCCACGACAGGAAACGGCTCAAAATGTAACACGGACACACAACATTTTCACAATGAAAAATTACCAGTTTTTTGCAAAGTGCCTAGCTGTAGTTTTTGAACCCTAGCTCTGCCGGCACCTAGGAAATCTAGTTAAACCTATACATTTTTGAAAATTAGACACCAAGGGGAATCCAGTATGGGGTGACTGGACTGGCTCTCACCAGGTTCTGTTACCCAGAATCCCTTGCAAACCTAACAAATTGTCAAAAGACACATTTTCCTCACATTTCTGTGGTGCAAAGTTCTGGAATCTGTGTGGATCCACAAAATTCCACCCACCCCGTGTTCCCCAAAGTTTTCTGAGAAAAATGGTACCTCACTTGTGTGGGTAGGCCTAGTGCCCGCGACAGAATAAATAAAATATTCACCCCCGTAAAAGGGGAGCAACCCTTGCCCAAGAGGCCTATCCCCAACACCAAAATGTAAAAACCCTGGTGTCTAGTGGCTTCTGCCCCCCTTGGGGCAGATGGGCATAAAAACATACTGCTGATCTGCCACAAAAAGAGGGCAGAAATGGCCCCAATCATTCTCCCATAAAGGGGGGCGACCCTTGCCCAAGGGGCCGCTCCCAACATAACAAAAAAACCCTGGTGGCCTAGTGACCATATAAAAGAAATTCGCCGATCCACTCCCAGGGGGCAGAAACGGCCAAATTACATGTCTCCCCAAAGGGGAGCGACCCTTGCCCAAGGGGCCACTCCCCACAAATGAATCCCTGGTGATCTAGTGGGCCACTAAATAAAAATGGCGAGATCTGCCCCCTAGGGGGAACAGACAGCCAAAAACATTTCCCCCAAGGGAGAGCTACCCTTGCCCAAGGGGCCACTCCCCACAAATTAATCCCTGGTGGTCTAGTGGGCAACTACAAAAAAAATGGCGAGATCTGCCCCCCTAGGTGGATGCAAACAGCCAAAAACATTGCCCCCAAGGGGGAGTGACCCTTGCCCAAGGGGCCACTCCCCACAAAATAATCCCTGGTGGTCTAGTGGGCCATTAAATATATAAACATGTCAAGATCTGCCTCCCAGGGGGCAGACAGCCAAAAACAATGCCCCCAAGGGAGCTTGACTCTTGCCCAAGTGGCCACTCCCCATAAATGTATCCCTGGTGGTCTAGTGGGCCACTTTAATTTACAAATAAGGGTGCGATCTGCACCCTAGGGGGGCAGACACAACCAAAACATATTGCCCCCACATAGGGGAGCGACCCTTGCCCAAAGCACAAAAAATCCCTGGTGGCCCTGTGGGCACCTATACATAATTATAATTTTTTTTTTGGGCCAATCTGCCCCCCAGGGCAGAACAAAGTAAAAACATTGTTCCCCCCAAGGGAAGCGACCCTTGCCCAAGGGGCCGCTCCCCAAAACAAAATGGCCATTTAAAAAAAAAAAAAAAATCCCTGGTGGCCCAGTCGGCACCTATTCATTTAAATAACTAATTTTTGGTGATCGGCCCCCACCCCAAGGGGGGAAGAACAAAGGGAAAACATTGGGCCCCCAAGGGGAGCGACCCTTGCCCAAGGGGCCACTCCCCGAAAAAAAATGTCTATTTTTAAAAAAAAAAACGGCATTCCTGCTGCACGATCGCGCCCCAGGAATGCTTTTTTAAAAGACATCGGAGGAAAGGAAAACCCTTCCTTTCCTCCGATGCCTTTTAAAAGTCCCCCCCACGCACCCCAAAGACAAACTTACCTCTTCCTCGCCGAACGCACTGGAAGCAAATGGCTTCGCCTCGCGCGCTGATGTCATTAGATGACGTGAAGGGAGGGGGCGGGGGGGCAGGCAGGGCGGTGGGGGAAGCTTTTAGGGTGACCCATGGGGGGAGCACCAGCGCTTCCCCCATGGGTGGGTGCTAGGACGGCTGGGAGCCGTCCCACGCACACGCCACCCGTGACGTTGGACGGCTCCCGGCCGTCCCACGCATAGAAAGGGATAAATAAACACTATAAAAGCAATTAATTATTTAACACAAAATTTACCGTATAACAGATGAACACGGAGGAAGAATGAACCTTTACAAGACAGAAAAAAGAACGAAAAAAAACTACACAAACAACTATTCCGAAAATCTCTCTTTAAAGGTAACAAAACTTTGTAACTAAATAAATGAAATTAGCTTAAAAAAAATGTAACTAAAACTATAACATGTTCTCCTTTATATGTCACAGATTAAACTTCACTAAAAACCCACCTACAAAATACAACAAAAAGATTTACGTCCACACCAATAAAATAAATATTACAAAAAACTAATACATTTAATAAAAAAGCAAAACATATCTAACAAATACTTTTTTTAACAGCTTCTACCGAAGTCAACAAAACCACAACATTAACGAAATAAACTTCCTCATCTAAAAATGTAAGTATATTTCATTAATAACAAAATAAAAATAGAGTCTAAATAATAGAAATAATAAATTTAACTAAAACTAGAACTTTTTCTTGTATATTTTACAGACTACACTTCACTAAAACTCCACCTAAAAAACTCAAAACAAGGATTAACTTTGAAAAAAGGACAAAATCAACATTATACAAAAATATATAACTAAGGGGCCTATTACGATGGAGGTCGGAAAACATCCCCGACCGCCATGGTAATGGGAAAAGACCGCCCGCAAGGCCCGCGACATAACCGCCGGTCGCATTACGATGTTCCTTGCTCGAAATCCGACCGCTGCGGTCGGATTGCGGGCTTTAACATTGCGGCGGTTGCTGATGCACGCAGCACTGCCGCGATGTCAAAAGTAGCATGTCCTGCATTTCCCTGCACTGCGTGCCAGGCACTGCACAGTGCCTACCACCTGGTACAGGGAAATGTAGGGGGGACCATGGGTACCCCCCAGTGTACCCCCCCACCCCAAAACATTGGGGGCCCCCGGAAGACATTCTCCGCCTGCCTTTCCATGGCGGTTTGAGCGCTGAGGAAAGGCTGGCTACCGCCGGCATCATAATCATGCTGGCGGAGCCAGATCGGCACCGCCACCATTATCCCGGTCCTTCTCCGTCCGCAAGGCAGGAGTGCGGATGGCAATCGGCGGAAAAGCGGCAGTCGGAGTTTCCCACTGCCGCGGTCACCACCGCCATCCTAATCTGACCGGCCGTTTTCTGGCTTGAGATCACAGGCGGATGTCCGCTGCAGGTCCGGCGGTTTCCACCGCCGGCCGGGGCGGCGGTCATCTGACCGCCATCGTAATAGGCCCCTTACTAAGTATATTAATTAATCAACAAATAGAGCAAAAAAAAAGAAAAAAAAAAAAAAATTAAATAAAAAGGCAAAATATAACTAACAAATACTTTTCTCTTCACAGATTCTACAAACTTCAACATACAACATCAACAAAATTAACTTCATCAACTAAAAATAGTAAGTATTTTTTTCTCTCAACTAAATAAAAATAGAAAATAAATAAATGCGATAATAAAATTAAATGTCTTAACACGACCTAGGCACACAATAAGATAATAAACAGTATGTAAAATTCATTACAAAAAGTCCAATTCAATCAGAGAATCCAACAATCATGTTGCAGTCTTGTTATCGTATCTTTTAATTCGTTTTTCATTGAGCCAGAACAGAAACCAGCCGACACGTGTTTCGTCGCATGTGGAATGTAATTCCGCGACTTCCTCAGGGCTGACTAAAAGGGTCCTAATATACTGGACACGAGGTATCAGTGTCCACAACCCGGAACACAGATGACTGCCGTGAGGAGACGAGAGCACACACGCTTCTAATTTCCCAAGATACGGGATTGCCATTTTTATCCTCCCCACGGCACCTTGAGTTTAATATTCACCACCACTATGGTTACTACTGATACCTCGTGTCCAGTATATTAGGACCCTTTTAGTTAGCCTTTGACTAACTTCACCGACAACGCAGCGTTTTTTTACAAGAATTCACCACCGTTTCTGACCAAGCCCAGCCGGGTTGGAATTATCACCGGCAGCGCGATTACAAGGAGTTCAAACTGTGTTATTCAGCCCTGAGGAAGTCGCGGAATTACATTCCACATGCGACGAAACACGTGTCGGCTGGTTTCTGTTCTGGCTCAATGAAAAACTAATTAAAAGATACGATAACAAGACTGCAACATGATTGTTGGATTCTCTGATTGAATTGGACTTATTGTAATGAATTTTACATACTGTTTATTATCTTATTGTGTGCCTAGGTCGTGTTAAGATTGTGTTAACTGTGAGGGATTCTCCCTCACTTAAATGGTGGGGTTATAGGGCTTATCCCCTCTCCTAGTAGCACCAAGTAACGTCACTGATTTCTGAACTTACGTTATATAGCAGAGCGCCTATATACCCTGGCTTTCTAAAAACCCTTGGCTTAGAGATTCATAAAATTAAATGTAACATTTTAATAAAAATAACATGTTGCTTTCAAACCAACAGAAAAAAGAAACCAGTGAACCAACAACGACCATCAATAAAATATCCAACAAGAAAATGAAACAAAGACAAATGTAAGTTTATTTTCAAATAAAATAATTATACAAACATGTTTACTATTAAAGACCTTCTAATTAATAAACATATATATATAGATATATATTCACAGAGAGACAAAATAATGCAGAAGGAGCAAAAGTCATCACATCACAAAAGGGAAAACTACTTCTATGCTACATGGGCTACACTTATACGCAAGAAAGAATAATTGGAAACAAAACCCATTGAAATATAGTAAATACTATTCCAATTCTTGCTATGGGAGAGCCACAACAGTGTAGTGTAGCTCCTATTTCCCTAATAGGCTCTGCGCATTGGAATAATATATCCTATAGGTTTGACATAGGGCTAAGGTCGGTATGTCCCTATCGAGTATATTAAACTTAATTACTTGTGCCAGCTAGCTCAGAGGCCACTAGAAACTTCTTGACGACAAGAAGGGAGTAGTTTCTGGCAGCCGCAAAACATGATCACTGTGTTTCCCTTACAGAATCAGGACGTGTCCCAGAGTCGTAGAAACAATAGATAACTATTTCACTCAGCTCAGTCGTGCATGTTTTAGTTACTCTCAAAGTTACACAGAAATAACAGACGGGCGTTTCAATAAAAGATTTATTGAACAGTCTTGTTTCTGTTGTAAGTTAGATGTGCAGTTACGATCACAAGACAGTATGCGAGATAAATAATGTACAGAGTGAGCAGTAGAAATAAATAATACTGCGTTAGCATTATCTTTTCAGCATATATGCATTTACATAAAATGACATAGCCTAAAAATGCGAGTACTCATACGATGCGTTTCTAGCCTAGTTCTACCCAGTGTACCTAACCTGTCCTAGGTGTAGGGAGAAGTAGAAGTAGGTGCTGTATTCCTGACTAGAGTATACTAAGAGTATGTTAAGCCTAGTATGCCAAGTATGCCTAGTGTGCCAAGAGTCCCTCTAGGTTCTTGTCAGCTCCATACCTGAAGAATGAGAGAGGTAGGAATCTCTTTCCGGACTCGAACTCCAACACCCCGCAAGGGAAGTTAGATCACTGGAAGCTGGACTCTCTGCGAGCAGGAATGACAGCGTCTTCTCAGTGCGTCCGGCCGGGAATCGGGCTCCTCTGAAGTCGAGGTCTCCTCTGATTTATAGGGGTTTGGGAAGGTATATTTATACCTGAAAATGTTAGCATTGACGTGAGTTGGGCAGCGAAAGACGTCATGAATGAACCCCTAAGGAATAATGGTTCATGCATAATATATGAGTCCTTGAAGAAATCAATAGTCCTCGACAAGGGAAACTCCCGCAGCCTAAGGGTCTGTTTTTTTCATGGACTCGTTGAGACGCTAGGGTGGACGGATGCCGGAATCCATGCCTGTATTTGGAGTGCATGGTTTATGCCTAAATAAGGTCTGGGATTTTATGCCTCTATAAGGGCAAGGCGAATTGTGCCTATATAAGGACATGATGCTAGAAAGCCAGTTTATGGACACCCTATAAAGTATACAACACCCACTCCTCTTTCGTGTATACGACACTACTAAAATGCTAAAACATTAAAAATGCTAAACATTAAAATGGAGTACCGCATATTAAAACATATCCTAAAAAGCATTAAAAGACATATTAAAAATGCAAAGGTTTCTGTACATCAGTAAGCAATGCTTATCATTTCCTGCATAAAGTGTGAAATAAATGCAATCGGAATGTAATATAAAAAGCAATATTTACAAAAGACGAAAATGATTGATAAGCTTGTACAAAATCAAAGTCATTTCCTGTCATGAAATTTAAAGGAACGGATTTAGACACACAAGATGACTGAAATGTCCCTGGAAGTACTGCCAAGTCCATATTATAAGGCTAGTTTTACTTTAAGCAGATTGAAGTGCCATTTTCGTTCGAAAAATGGGACAAAAAGTTCAAATTTGGTAGAGTTCCAAGTCTTTGAAAAATGAAGGCCAAATTGTTACTGTCTCTCTGGAACATAGTATGCCGAATCAGAGTCAGTTTACGAGTCTGGTGTAAACATGAGATCATCTATTTCAATAGACAAAACATCATCCACTGTCGTTGGTGTAAGTTGGAACACCTCGTGTAAGAGATTGACCGCACAAAGATGGGAAGCATCGCTCTCACCATAGGTCGCCGCAGCAATGTTCGCGTCCGTTGTTACCTGTGTGACTGGAGTTGTTTCTCGTACCTCAGCAGCAGCAGGAGGCGACTGTGAGATCTCAATGAATGCTGACATCAGGATAGGGAGCCTCTGGGGACAACACAGAGCATGGGCCGTTATCGGGACCAGCAAAGTATCGACGTCCTTTGGCGCAGCTGATGGATATGTTAGACAAGCGTCCAACACGCATTCTTCACCGCATAGCAGGCAGCGTAGAACAGGTAAGATGCAATCTTGCCAGATTGGTCTAAATGACAGGAACCACGTGGTATTAAGGTCCCGTAGACGAGTCATGCCCAATAGCTGTACTATTCGCTCACGGCACTTTCTTTCAAGGAGAGCTTTCTCCATTTCGCTCGGAGTGATGTCGGCGAATAGGCTGGCCATAGCGCAATAGCAGAAAGATGAACAAAATTCCGGCAACAAGTGCGAGAATTAATGGTATGCCACCAAACACCGAATGTGCAAAGTTGGGGATGATTCCAAGTATTGCCTGGAACGGTGCTAACAGACCTGAGCAAATGCTCTTAAATACATGTACAATTCCGGTTGTATCTGACATGTTAAAGATACGTGATACCATTTCTACGAAATGTATAGGGCAGTTTGTACGTATTAAAGTCTGTATCTCAGCCGAAGTCCTTGCTACTTGTAGATCATAGGTTTCTTTGGCCGAGGTCAAAGGCACTGTTTGCTGTAAAAGCATGGCTTTCATTCTGCTCAAAGTATCAAATCTTACAAAAGAGACGTTCAGCGAAGGCCATAGCGGCGACTGCCTGACATGTGTCTATTGGGGGAAACAATACTTGCATACAGCAAGTGACCCTGGAGTTGACCGTTACTAGATATGGGATGCCTGGCAACATTCCACAGCAACTCTGATCATTCAACATGAGGTAACTCCCGTTAAAAAGTTGTCCAAACGCAGGATTAATCACAGCAGCTGGTGTACCCCGCTGGTGGCAAGACAAGTTTGCCACAGAACCATTACAAGCCCTGTGTAAAGAAATGTCCTGACATATGAGTGAACCGGTCAGTGCATGTTTACAGTTAGTACCGCTAAGAAACACTTCACGATCCCCACTCCAACATCTATGTGTATACGGTAAATCCCAAGATGTCTTAATGTATTCCTTACCCAACCTTTCATATTTGCCTGCTTGCATTTGTCTGAGGCAATACTGAAACTGAAAAGTAGTCACAGGCAATGTTATTTTGCCATGAATAAGCCATTCTGTAGCCGGTTTTTCTGCCACTGTGAATGGTAATTTCTCCATTTTTTCAATGCTCAGCACTGTATACCTTGCTCCTCTTTGTGCCAATTCAATCTGTTTATCAGTTAGATTGTATTCTGCAAACAGAGACGACGTGTTGGTGAAACGCCAAGGCACTTAGCCCGCTCGCAAAGATTGCAGCGTCCATGTCAATAACACTATAGAACGTAATTGAGATTGACCTTGTTGTAACATAGCCAAATCTTGTTCTAGAATGTCGATAGCAGAGGATACAATGCCATCCAATGAATAAATTCTGGAGGACAAAGTTGTTAACCCATTGTCGACCACAGAGAGTGTTTTCTCTAAATTAATACGATCAAGTTCACGTATTCGTTCTGCAGCCTCTATCTGTGACACTTTCCATGCTTCATTATAAGCAGCATAAATGCCGGCATATATGAAACGTTTTTTACGCGGTTTTCTTGGTCCAAGCAAGAATTCCCAAAGATCTGCGTCTCCTGTAAGTAAGGATAAGTGTTGTTTCACATCCTGTAGTGTAGATTTATGCAGCCAATCGAGGCATAATTTTCCTACACTGTATGTTGTTACTACCCCCGGATGTTGTCTTTGGACATATCTTGGGTCTGGCCTATGAATAGTAAAGCCCTGAGTTTTGTTCAAGAACCTTTCCTGACAGTTGTTTGTGTCTGTGGGCCAGATCAACCATTTTTTCCAATTTAGATGAGTTCTGTTGAGTTGTAGTATATTGTCAACTGTCACCACTGCCTTTGTATTATTTTCACTGGCAGGTGTTGGCACAGAAGGTGTTTTCATCTCTTTGATCTTGGCTAATCCAAGACAAGATGTTTGTTGGACGGTGTCATTCAAAAACAGTATTTGTTCAGGGATGATACAGGCTCTAAATAAAGCTTCTATACCCTGTACTTGCCAATCTTTACTACCCCAGACAGTTTTTGACTCAATTGTGTCTTTCCATAAGTCGAAACCCTGTGTAGACAGTTGGGCAATAAATGCTTCAGAATAAATCTGTTTCGTATTTGTTAACATAATTTTCAGTCCTGTTTTGTTTACATTTTTATAGTAAAACGTTTCTGGGTCAGATGTATTGTAACCTGAAAAATATGGAAACTTACTAGCAAAAGTTTTTGAACTACCTTGTGGTGGTGTAGGACAATGTTCCCATTGGTTAAACATAAACACATTTCTTGGATATGCAGTTTTGTGCAAATAATGATGACCATAGTGGTTATAACAATACAGTTGTTCAGAGTCTGTTGAACCTTCCAAAAATTCATTTTTAGAAAATGCAGCAGATTTTTCTAGATCAAACATTATGTCATGTACAGTCTCTAAGTCCCAATCATCTGAATAGGTACTGGACGTAATTAAATCACTTAATGAAATTTTAAACAAATGTGGAATGTTCAATTGTTCACTCGGACCGAAGATTTCATAATCTGTTTTGTCCCACACTATACCATCCTGTATAGGAACAGCTGTGATGTTCACTGATGACAAGTCTCTTGCTTCACAATGGGAAGATTTATGTGGTTTCAAAAGTACATTTACGTCTTTTCCTTCACTGTTCACATGGATGTATCTGCCATTTATAAGCATGCTTACAGTTGTTACCAAAGCTAGCCAGAGCAGGAAAACAAAAAGTCCAGATGTTATCCAGAGTTCAATCCATGGAGAAACCAGATAAGTCTTTTTCAGAAAGTGAATAAAGTCTTGTACTTGCTGCTTGAGTTTGAATGATGCTGGCGTCATTTCAGGTTCGCTTGGATCTTCTGAGAACGTATCAAAGTCAATGAAATAGCCAGAAGCAGTTCTGTCAATTGTTGGAATTGCATCAGGATTTGTTGAAATCACAGGAACCAGTTCTTCACGTGTCACGTTGGTGTAGACAGGTGTATTTGGACGAACTGTTATTTGGTTGTCAAGAGGGATGAGTTCCATAGCTTGGTTGCTTAGTCCTTCATTTGTTACAGCTGAATTCTCGATCGTGATCAGTCTTTCAGTCTGAACCTCTTGAATAGTAGCGAGAGGAGTGCGTCTGCTACTAGGTCGGAGTCCACGAGGCCTACTGCTTAGTATTGGCCACATGTTGTGGTTTGATGAGGTCGATGGACACAAATCTTTTCTCCTTTCTTCCAGCAAGGGGCGGCAGAAGTACTGTTCTTGTTCCTTGAACAGCTAGAACAGGTACCGGTCGTCTGTAAGAAGGTCCAAATTCCTTCTTATCCGCGATTTTTTCTCTGACTAGATCCCCAACTTTTGGAATCCAGACAGGACTTGCTGGGACCGCCGATGTTTCCCCAGTGGTGGTTGGCTGTAGGGATACGTTGCTTTGTTTCGTTCTTAATTTGTTAAGATCCTGTAAAACAGCCAAACGATCTTTGACATCAAATGGTTTCATCTCCACCACTGTGCCTACGTGTTCTAAGTCTGGAACCCACATTCTTGTCCCAAATAGGACCTCATATGGAGTGACCCCCCCTAGAGAACTTCTTGGCAGGTTATTAAGAGCGCGCTGCACGCTATTGAGGTGTTTGACCCACCCATCACCCGAGCCTAATACCCTAGCTGTTATAGACTGCTTTATGTCCCGGTTTTTCCTTTCCACAACAGAATTTCCCTCAGGATGGAATGGAGAGGAGTACCGCAATGCAACGCCCAGACTGGCCATGGCCTCCTTGTAAGCCCTAGAGCTAAATGCAGGACCCTGGTCAGAATGTAGCGTGCCTATTGCGTATGTGCCGATAAAGACTCGCAAATCTTTTATAACAGTTCGAGCGTCAGCCGAGCGCTGAGGCCATAACCATAGGAACCTAGATTTAGTATTCTGCGGGCATGATGCCTTTGTCCAGTGGCGACGCAGGCGAGTAGATAGCCTAATACATGTCTAACAGTGGTGTCTGTACTGGGCTGCCGCATTCGCAGCATGGTGTCTGGTGGCTCGCTCGCTGTAATTTACAGTCTAAGCAGTTGTTGATGAATATGTGAATGTGTGTATTCATTCCAGGCCACCAGTACATCTCTGTTTAATTTCAAAGATTGTGTTTGAGATACACCTTGCATGTGACAGACGCCATCCCTCAAATGAGTTTCATAAGATCAAAGCTGCTCTTCGTTCCATGTTTGGAATTACCCTATCCCCCACTCCAGGGATTCGAGCAAAAGGAACGTTATTCGCATCAATTACATAAGAGTACTTGAGTGGAAACTTTTTGGGTAACGCTGCACTGCTGCCTTTGCTTGAAGCATTGACAGCTAACATTATCTCACCGTCTATTTTTGTTTTGGAACGAGTGATCGCAGAACGGAAGCCGTCTGAACAGCCCCTTCGCGGCTTCGTCAGCCAATGAATTCCCTGCAACGTGAACGCCATCACGCTGATGACTCAGTGTGTGAATCACGTGAGCCTTTGGTAGTTCGTTTTTCAACTGAACTGCTTGTTCCCAAAGTAGTTTGTGCTTTATTGTGCCACCCTTTGCATCTTTGAAACCATTTTCAAGCCAGGTTCGTATATAGTCATTATACGACTGAACACAGTAATAGGAATCGCACACTATCAGTGTGAGGAATTCTCGATCCGTACTCTCAAGTGCCAGTTTGAATGCCTGTAGTTCAGCTCGCTGAGCTGTACAATCACCTAGTGACTGAGTTTTTGTGACCATAGGTCTGAAGATGCCATTTCGCATGCGACCTTTAACGATAGCACACGCTGCACTGTAAGCTTGCTTACTCCCTGTTGCGGGCTGTGCGGATCCGTCAGTGTAAATTATAAATTCATACTGATCGAGAGGCAGAATCTCAGTGGGCAGAGGACATTCTTGTTCATACTGGAGAAATGCCTGTGTTTTTAAATCTGGATCAAAAACATATTCAACATCAGTTGCAGCAAGAGAATTAACCCATTGTATCCATCTCGGATGTAGTGCTTTAGCATTTGGAATGCTTGCTTTTGTGACCGCTTCTAAAGCTGGTACCGGGGTAACGACAATTATGCGTTTCCCTTGGGCTAAGGCTCTTTCTTTTGCTACAGCTGTTTGAACTGCTGTCAGAATTTTTTCAGTTGAACTGAAGCGCATTTCCGCTTGTGTGTACAAATGGGATTTGTATGCGATTGGTACTTTCTCACCCTCATTGAAGGTTAAGTAGGTGAATCCACATTGACCCGAAATTATTCGAATCACCAAATTTCTTTGACTTATGCGTGTTTGTAAGTGATTTGTTGCTAACATGTTAGCCTGGAGAGAACGCAAAATTTCTGTGTGTTCCTGTGTCCAGTTTTTAATTGAAAAATCAGGTTTGATTAATGCGTAGAGAGGTTTAACCCTTTCTGCGTAGTTTAGAATGTATGTTCTTCCAAAATTTAGGAATCCCAGTATTGATTGTAAGTTTTTTAGCGTCTTTGGAGGTTGGAGCAGCGCACAATTCTCTAGAAAGTTAGCTGCCAAGCTCTTGCCTTCACTTGAAAGCTCATATCCCAAAAATAGGACATTGAGATGGGCAATTCGGGACTTTTTAAAGTTGAACTTGTAGCCCTCAGAGGCGAATCCCAGTATAATGGTGCTCACCCTGTTCAAGTGTTTTTCCAAGTCATCGTCTGTCAGATAGATGTAATCGACATAGGACAATGCCTCGTTGTCATAAATTTGTAGTAACTCCGTTATTCTCGCTGAGAATAAACCTGGGCTGTTCTTGAACCCTTGTGGGAGTCGACAAAAGTGACGCTGGGTCCCCATTATGGAGAATGCCGTTAAGTACCTACTTTCAGGTGCTATGTTTTGACAAAAGAAACCATTTGAGATGTCTAATGTTGTTTTGTATTTTTTACGCACAATGTTATTCATTAATGCTGTGCTATGTGCATTTTGCACTGCAAAAGTTTTAGAACAAGTGTTTAAATGTCTGTAGTCCAAAACTAGACGATATGTATTGTCTGGTTTGGAGACAGGAAACAAAGGATTGTTCATGGAGGAGGTGCATGTTTCAATCACCCCTTGATATTCAAGTTGATCTAAGATCTCCCTGACCTGTTTTTTAGCTTCTTTCTTAATAGGATACTGCCTCTGTGCAGTTGGTTCATGCTTCAGATGTATTTTATGGTGAGGGGAGTCCTCATCCCATCCTACATGATTTTTATATAATGCTGGAGCCTGGGCCACTGCCCATTTTCTGGCATATGTATATTTTAAGTGAATTGGAATGTGATTGGAGAAGGCAGGCATAATCATGTCCTCGCTGTGTGGGCACTCCCTGACAAATTGTGGTGGCCAGTCTTTTTCTGCTAGAAGTATGTCCTAACCCTTTGATAGTTTTTCCCAAAAAAGTGCTTTAACCTGTCTAGGTTTGTCTCCCTCCATCCGGAGTGTTATGTCATATAACTTTTGTGGAGCACTAACCCTGGTGTCTACAGTTTCTACTTTAATGTACTCATTCAAGTCCACTATCTCCAGAAGTTCCATCAGGTTCTGGCGAGCTATTGTGACTTCTGCTGCACTGTCCAGCATTGTCTGAGCCCATTCTCCGTTCTTGAGTTGCGTTCTCAGAATTCTCGGCATGTCTTACTATTAGACCTGCTACTTTCTTTTTGGAGAATTGAGGTTTTGCTTTAGTTTTTGGAGCGTGCTTGTCGTCTTTCGATTTCACGCGTTCTTCTCTATGTTCTGTTCGTCCTCTTCTTTCCGAAGTCTGTGATGAGGCCTGAAAGGGACGAGAGGAACGTGTATCAGTATCTTGATACCTATCAGGTTTTCTCAAATTATCCCTATTCCTGAGGTAATACCTCCTTTCAGAGGGCTCCTTTTGAGGAGACCTACCTCGGGATTGAGAACCTTTCTCATTTGAATTTTGTTTATTAGATTCCCACTTCTTTTTAGAAGTTGTAGGAGTTTGTTTAATTGAGTCCTTCTCAGGACTGTCAGATAGTTTTGGTTTAACTGGTCTCCCACCCAAACTATCTCTGCCTAATTCTGCATATGATTGTTCTATAATTCTGGGTAGCTCTGTTTGATGTTCTGTAACATCAAATTCCCTTAATTTTTGTCGGATCGCCACTGCTGCTGCCTCCCCTTTAATATTAGATAATATTATTGTTGAGACCTGGTCGAAATTTTTCAGTAATTTCATACCTAAATTTAAAGCAGGCTCTGCCCCGTATTCGTTTTGAATTTGTTTTAGGACATCAGGTATTACCGCAATAGACGGAATGCCGTGTGTTTTAGTGTAGATGGCAGCAAAGACTGAGCCCCAAGTGGTGCAGTCTTCCAGTTGTGGTGTGATCCCCATTGGTAAACTAATGGTTAGGATTCTGTGTTTCTCATGCGGGCTAGTATTTGGAAATACTGCTTCGATTTGAGTAATTTTTTGAGCTATCCAAAACGGGATTTGCTCACGCTTAGTGGGCATTTTACCCATGACTGCGTATAGAGTCTGTGGTGTAATTTTTAGAGTGTTCCCCTGGTGAGGGGTTTGATTTGGAAGTGTCAATGGTGGTTGGACTGTGAAAGTCCGCATGACATATTGAACCAATTGTCTGTAGATTTTTATTAACTCTGTGAGTTGAACAAGTAAGTCCTCATCTGACATTATGTCAAGTTCAGGATGAGGTGTGTAGCCGGCTAGAATCGGCCAAGTTGCTCCTGGTCTACCTAGTGGACCGAGCCTGGTTATATTTCTGTGATGTTTTAGGGCGCCTTTAAACCAGAGCTGATGCTCCTGGTATGTTAATGGAATTTCAATATCCTCGAAAGGAATGTATTCCTCTGGTAGTTCATCTTCTTTGTAGAAGTGAAACATGTGTGTTACTGAATTGGATTCAGGAAATATTACCCATGAATAGAATACCTCTGTCTGAAAGGATTCATGTGCCTCAATCACGAAAACTGCTCTACCTCCTCTCGGTGGTAGGCCATGTTTTATAAGTTTTAGAGTAATGGCTCTTCTTAAGTTTGGAGCGATGTCGATGACACCCTCCTCGGTTTCATTTAAACCGGTGAAGTTAAAAAGTGCTGGTTGGGCTGGATCAGCCGCAGCTACACCATTTCCGGCGTCATTGTCAGTGACTGACATTTTTCTGCTTGAAAATATGTAAAACAAATTTCAAGGAAACAAAGATAAGGTGCACAATATTGTGGAACACTGTATCCTTCAACGTTGAGCAAACCAAACAGCTAATATATAGGGTACTGCCCTATGTAGCCGTGGCGGATACTAACCCTGCCCACTCTAGACGTCTTTCGGAGTATATGGGTAGGGGTCTCTGAGAGAAAAAAGAAGAAATGCACAGCTGAGTTACTAAGTATCTAACGTTGAATTACTGCCTTACCAAACGTTGGGCGCCATGTAGTGTAGCTCCTATTTCCCTAATAGGCTCTGCGCATTGGAATAATATATCCTACAGGTTTGACATAGGACTAGGGTCGGTATGTCCCTATCGAGTATATTAAACTTAATTACTTGTGCCAGCTAGCTCAGAGGCCACTAGAAACTTCTTGACGACAAGAAGGGAGTAGTTTCTGGCAGCCGCAAAACATGACCACTGTGTTTCCCTTACAGAATCAGGACGTGTCCCAGAGTCGTAGAAACAATAGATAACTATTTCACTCAGCTCAGTCGTGCATGTTTTAGTTACTCTCAAAGTTACACAGAAATAACAGACGGGCGTTTCAATAAAAGATTTATTGAACAGTCTTGTTTCTGTTGTAAGTTAGATGTGCTGTTACGATCACAAGACAGTGTGCGAGATAAATAATGTACAGAGTGAGCAGTAGAAATAAATAATACTGCGTTAGCATTATCTTTTCAGCATATATGCATTTACATAAAATGACATAGCCTAAAAATGCGAGTACTTATACGATGCATTTCTAGCCTAGTTCTACCCAGTGTACCTAACCTGTCCTAGGTGTAGGGAGAAGTAGAAGTAGGTGCTGTATTCCTGACTAGAGTATACTAAGAGTATGTTAAGCCTAGTATGCCAAGTATGCCTAGTGTGCCAAGAGTCCCTCTAGGTTCTTGTCAGCTCCATACCTGAAGAATGAGAGAGGTAGGAATCTCTTTCCGGACTCGAACTCCAACACCCCGCAAGGGAAGTTAGATCACTGGAAGCTGGACTCTCTGCGAGCAGGAATGACAGCGTCTTCTCAGTGCGTCCGGCCGGGAATCGGGCTCCTCTGAAGTCGAGGTCTCCTCTGATTTACAGGGGTTTGGGAAGGTATATTTATACCTGAAAATGTTAGCATTGACGTGAGTTGGGCAGCGAAAGACGTCATGAATGAACCCCTAAGGAATAATGGTTCATGCATAATACATGAGTCCTTGAAGAAATCAATAGTCCTGGACAAGGGAAACTCCCGCAGCCTAAGGGTCTGTTTTTTTCATGGACTCGTTGAGACGCTAGGGTGGACGGATGCCGGAATCCATGCCTGTATTTGGAGTGCATGGCTTATGCCTAAATAAGGTCTGGGATTTTATGCCTATATAAGGGCAAGGCGAATTGTGCCTATATAAGGACATGATGCTAGAAAGCCCGTTTATGGACACCCTATAAAGTATACAACAACAGTAGAAACAAATGTAGTTCATGTCAGGGAACACAACCATCCCCCTAACATGACAGAAATAGAGGTCAGAGATGCTCTGGAAACAATAGAAGAAGCAAGCACCAGCTCCCAACAGACCAGTACCCAAATACTAAAAACATATTAACTATGGTCCCTGAACATGTCACAGGACAACTACCATCCATCCCCACTCTAAAAAGATTAATAGCCGGAACTAAAAGAGCTGCTGCTCAAACACCACCCACCCCCCAAACTTTTTCTAAAATAGAAATCTTACCAGAATACACGGTCACCCACAAAGATGAGAAATTCATTCTTCATTACAATAACAGTCATGAAAAACAAATTATCATCTTTGCCACCAACAACAACATATAAAAACTAAAAAACTGTGAAATGTAGATAATGGATGGCAGTTTGCAAGTTTGCCCCAAACCTTTTTACCAACTCTATACCATTCACGGCGAATATGAAGACACTAACATCCCCTTCATATACGCACTACTCCCTAATAAGTAAAATACCACCTACATAGAGCTCCTTACAATAATAAAGCAACACACAGACAACTACTTTCCACAAAAAAATAATCATTGACTTTGAACAAGCAATGATTCAGTCAATTTTATAAATATACCCACACACTGCAATACAAGGTTGCTATTATCACTTCAACCAAAGTACCTGGAGACATCCCCAAAAATCTACTCTAAGTATAGATTACGCCACCAATAGCAACTTTGCCTATCAAATTAAAAAACAATAGCCCTGGCTTATGTACCAACAACTGAAGTAGCCAACCACTATAACATATTACTTGAAAGCCCTTTCTACCAAGCAAACGAAACAAAACTAACTCCCTTCCTAGACTACTCTGAAGACACTAGGGGGCCGATTCCGATCTCGGCCGGTAGGGCTCCGAATCGGATTCGGCATTACCGGATCCGATTCGGAGCCCTGTTTCCCGACCGATTCGGACGTGCGTCCGGGCGAGCGAGTACGATGCGAGCGCACACGAAATCGCCGACCGACTCGTTCGCGGGACCCAACCGCTCCGACCGACTCGCACGGGCACCGCGCAATGGAGACGTTCCCCGGCCGGGTAAGTACGATGCACGCCTCGAGCAGTCTGACCGACTCGCACCGTCCGGCTCGAAAGAGCAGTCAGAGCCGCACTATGGGGGTCCGTGTCGGACCCCCCTGTACGCGTAGCCACACGAGTCGCACACAGGGGGGACCCATGGGTCCCCCCTACCTGTGCATGTACGGCGCAACCCGCATCAACGCGTACCCGCTGTAGGGGGCGCCCTCGTTCGCCTCGCACCCATTGAGTCGATGGGAGCCCGCGTACGCGTTGTACGACCGGCTCCCATTGACTTCAATGGAGTCCGACCGAATCGAGTCCGATTGCATGCAAACGCATCATACTCGTTCGGTCGGACTGCTAGGGTCCGATTCGGTCAGAAATCTCTCCGGGTCCGGCTCGGTCGGAGAGATTTCCAGCCTGAATCGGAATCGGCCCCTAGGATGGGAAGGCTACATAGGTCAGGGCACCCTAGGCAACCAAGTTTCAAATTCCCTGGTGGAACGTCTACGACAGCACTCTAGCTCAAAAAGCTAAAACTAACAATGCAGGGGAAGGATGGCACAATGCCTTCCAAGCCACAATAGGAAGAGGACAACCAACCTTACAAAAACTAATAGAAGCTATAAAAAAGAAGAAAGCTATCAAGAGCTAGGGCTAGAGCAATCCTTAACTAAAATAGGCCCTAAACTAAGTAAACAAACAAAAACAATGTATGAATACCTACAACATAAAACTTGACCATTTCCAAACACCAAAGGGCTAGAATACCTAGCTATGATTGCTAAATCGATACTATAAACAGAAAACAAATAAATTAATAATTATAATTATGTCATTTAAAATTAAAAATGTACATATAAATATATGACATAATATAATTAATAAAAAGAAAAAAAGAAACAAAAAAACAAATATAACCCAAAACATTTCCCAACCATAATAATAAAAATACCTTACAGTTATGTTGCAGTAGACAGTCCTTTAAAATGAATAAATCAATTGTAGATAAATTGAAAGACGAATCCATTCGAAAAGAAAGCCCCCAAAAAATTGCAAAAATACAACTATCGAAAAAAGGCTCCAACGACGCAATCCTCTCAATAAGAAAACACTAAAAAACCCGAAAATTAGCTTGAAAAATAACCGCAAAAATAGAACTGTAGAGAAAAGGCTCCAATGATGCAATCCTCTCCATAAAGAAATCAGCAAAAACCCGAAAAATATCTGAAAAAAAACACTCAACAAACCCTAAAAATAAAAGGAAATGTAAAAAATGTTCTTGTTTCAAAGAAACAAAATACATTTTCCTTTTTAAAAAAAATAAAGCCACCGTCAGCAACGACGAAGGACGGATGGTCCACGAAACGGAAAACCTGTAAAGAAAACAAAAAGAACACCCTCCCACAACAACATGTAAAAATCCACAAACATTAATATTAACATTAAATACAACATAACATAGTTAAACAACAAATAAATAATACTACATAACACTCTACTTCTATCCAACAGTACGTCAAACACATAAAACACTAAACCACCAAAACAACACCTAACTACACCAAAATCTAAAAATTAACGACCTACCAAATCTAACTAGACTACTACTACCTCAGCCCTACCCTAAAACTACCGTAAAAGTAAAAAAATTCAAATTTACCTTAACCGACGAAACACAGCTCCCAATCGCGAGTTTCCGTCTTGCAAAATGACCTAAAAACAAAACAGATAGACAGAAAAGTGAGAAAAAGAAAAAAAAATGGCTGCGTAATAAAAATGAAAAAAAGAATAACTCCCCATAGACAAGAATGGAGAATTAATAAAAAAATCAAAGAAAATTCAATGTATTTTTGGTTTTATTGTAAACGAAAAATTCAATTGTTCAAAAATTGTTCAAAAAATTGTATAAATATACATTAAATATTATATTAACAAAAACTAAAAATATAATATTTAATATATTTTAAAATGTATGTTTGTTTCATCTACTCACATTTAAAATATAAAATTACAAGAATATTGTAAATTTACAAAAAATATAAAAAAGTTTTATAAAAAATATATGATAAAAAATATGGGGGTCATTATGATGGCGGGCGGATTGCCCCCGCCGGGCCGTCGGTAGTCACCACCAGCCCGGCGGGGGCCATCTGCCCGCAATCCGTAAAGCAAAGACCCCCCACCATATTATGATGGCTGGGGGGGTCCGCGGCGGACGGAAAGACCGTCCGCCGCTTTTCCGCTGGTCGACGAGTCGACCGGCGGAAAACAGGGATAATATGGTGGCGGTATCTCCAAGACACCGCCATCCATATTATGATGCCAGCGGAGATCAGCCCATTGCGGGCCCCCAGGATGTTAGGGGGGTGGGGGTGCACATGGGGGAATAGGTACCACAGGTACTGTGGTACCCCCCTGCATTTGTATGCACAAGGTGGCAGGCACCGCGCGGGGCCTGTCACGTTGTGCATGCAAATGCACGACGTGCATTCACAGCATTGTGGCGGCTGGTGCGGTGAGCACCGCCCGCCACAATGATGTGAATAGTGCTTGCCACCGCCACGGTGGTGGTGGCATCGTAATATCGGGTGCGGGACTGCCGCAACCCTTGCAGACGGTCACGCATTCCGCTGCGGTGGCGGGCGGACATTCTCCGCCCGCCATCGTAATGACCTCCAATGTTCGTTAAAAAATTTGTACATTATTTAATATATTAAATATTATTTTTTTAATAATAATATTTAATATATTAAATATTAATAAACATGTATGAAATATAAATTTGTAAAATACATATATAATTTTACAACAAAAATAAAATTATATAAAATGTATGAAAAAATGTAAAACAAAATGTACAGAAATGTTTACTTTTTCTAGTAAAAAACTATAAAAAATTAAAATTAAAATGTTTATAATTAAAAAATTTAAATTACATTTACTTTACGATTATATGACTCTACTTCAGAAAATGTATCATTTTTCAAAACTGTTAAAAAAATATGTATGTCAAAATATATTTGTATTTATTATGCTAATGTACATCAAAAATATATTTTACAAATATATTATACTTTATAATAAATTCTGAATAATATCTAAATTTCTGAATCATGTTTTTAATATTGTCAAAAATTGTATAACAAAACCAAATTAAAACAATGTAATTGTGAACAAAACAAAATATATGTTTGCAAATAAAAACATTAACAATAAAAACTAACACATGTCTCCTATTTTATTTGAATGTACATATAAACTCTCTAAAAAAATAAATAATAAACAATAAAAATGTAATATTCCTAACTCCAAAACAAACTAAAACTCAGGGAAAAAGCTGGACAATAAAACATAATACATTTCTATTCCAACTCCAAAACCACCTAAACTCAGGGAAAGGGATGGATAATAAACCATAATTAATAACTATTCCAACTCCAAAACAAACTAAACTAAAAACAAAATGCTGGATAATAAACCTCCCAAAAATTACTATTTCTAACTCCAAAACAAAAAGGAAAATACTACATATAGTAAAAATGACAAATATGTAAAAATATAAAATATTTCAAAACTATAAAAAAAGAAATATCTATTTTTTTATTAAAAATGTAACACAATTTTTCTTACATTTGTTAAATAAAAAGAAATATAAAATTGAAAAAAAATGCAATATATTATTAAAAAATTGAGACACCCTTTGTCACAAAAAATAAAAAATATAAATATTAAAATCTAAGGGGCACATTACGATACCCGGCGTAAAAAAATCCGCCAGGCATGGAAGCGGCAAAAATCCGCCCGCACACACCGCCTGAACACCGACCACGCCATTACGATTACACAAACTGAAAACCGCCATCGGCGGAAAAATCATACAAAATACCGCCCGCCATCGTCCGAGTCGGAGTCAAACCGCCCGCCACGGACGGAAACACGCAGGACAACACAAAACCGCCCGCCCACACGGCCGACACACCGCACGTGAAATTACGATCGCACCGCCATGAGCGCGGAAAAACAACAAATATACCGCCCGCCAGCGCAAACAACGCCGATGAGAATCGACACGGCAGAAGCCATGGCGCCCACGTACCTGCACAGAAACCATCCGCACACAAAACCAATAGCACACAACATGGCCAACAAGTCCACACAGCAAGGCACGCACAAATACACAAGCAAAGTACACATCCCGAAAACACCCCCCGGACAAACAAAAAATACAAAGGCCAGAACCCCAGACACAACACACCTGAAAACAACAGACCATGAGGACACACCCACATAGGTGAGTACAAAAGCAGCACTCCCACAGACCACAACCCCTTGCTATATTGCAAACCAGAGAGGAGAGGAGAGGACACAGTGACACAGCAAGGACAGCAGCACACCACAGAAACGCACACATCACAACCACCACCACCACCACCACCAAACACCGGCACCACAAACCCCCTGCACATTACACAACACACACCGCACCAGCACCACAAACACCATGGCACCACAAAGGATGCCCAAGTTCACGCCCATGGAGCTGACGGTCATGGTCGACGAGATCATCAAGGTGTACCCACAAATCTATGGGAACATGGTCCAGCACACACCACTAGCCACCAGAAACAGAATGTGGACCCGGATCGTAGACCAGGTCAATGCAGTCGGGACCCTGCCCAGGAACAGAACCGAGATAAACAAACGTTGGAATGACGTAAAGAGCCTGGTCAAGAAGAAGGAGGGCAAAAACAGAGAGCTGGCTGCCGTCACTGGCGGAGGGAATCCCGCGCTCTTTAAGACCTTCAAAGCGTGGGAGGAGAAGGTGCGAGTCGTAATCCATCCGGAGATCCTCGCCGGATTAGCAGGGGGAGTGGAGGCTGGTAAGTACAAACTAATGTATACCAGCACACCGCTATGTACACACATGCGCAACCACCATGCCACAGCTCCCAGGGACAAACACCCCCATGTCCAGCACACAATACACAACACATCACACGCACATGCAACAGACACTACCACACACAGGCCAAACCGAACAACTGTAAGATGCGTGGGGACATGTGTACACTAAGCCAGCCACGTAACCACCAACAGGTCCACAAATATGCCAGAAGCGCCACAACGAGCACCCACCACACCCATGTGTCCGCCACAGCTGCACCAACTGACAAGTAACAGGTAAGTGGCAGGAACACAAAGTGCAGTGGGTCGGAGGGGGACAGCTGAAGTACAACACCCACCAGGCCCCCACTCCCACAGACCAGCAAGGTGGAGCACTCCCCACACCCATGTGTCAGGCACAGCTGCACCAACCGACAAGTAACAGGTAAGTGGCAGGAACACAAAGTGCAGTGGGTCGGAGGGGGACAGCTGAAGTACAACACCCACCAGGCCCCCACTCCCACAGACCAGCAAGGTGGAGCACTCCCCACACCCATGTGTCAGGCACAGCTGCACCAACCGACAAGTAACAGGTAAGTGGCAGGAACACAAAGTGCAGTGGGTCGGAGGGGGACAGCTGAAGTACAACACCCACCAGGCCCCCACTCCCACAGACCAGCAAGGTGGAGCACTCCCCACACCCATGTGTCAGGCACAGCTGCACCAACCGACAAGTAACAGGTAAGTGGCAGGAACACAAAGTGCAGTGGGTGGGACGGTGGACAGCCCAAGTACAACACACACCAGGCCCCAGTCCCACAGCACAGCAAGGAGGAGCATCCCCCACACCCCACACCCACGTGTCAGCCACCGCAGTGCACAACGACAGCCGAAAGGCAGACATCACGGTCCACAGCAATCGGTGTCAGTGGGTGTACAGCCACCCCCACGACCCACTACACCCCCCCACCCCCACAGACCTGCAACATGGAGCACCCCCGCTAAGAGCCATGTGGCATCCAGTACAGTGCACGCACGAACAACTTGCAGGTGGGAAACTGGACAGGGCTGGATTACTGGAGGCATGAGGACCATAACACCACCAACACATGGGACATGTCACGTAGCACACGAACACGCAGCACCGCCCACCGTCACGAACAAGTGAACAATGTGCACACGGACATGAACAGCAGACTCACACCCCACATGACCCATCACAGACATAGCAACACCCAAGGAGCCACGTCTGCATGCACAAGCCACACTGAATATAGTCCCACACGGCAGCCACTGTGCAACTCATCACACACAACCGAAACACCATTGAAGTCCTGTCCATGTAGCCCCTACTGCCTGTCAA
Organism: Calotriton arnoldi; assembly: GCA_963921515.1. Classification (NCBI taxonomy): domain Eukaryota; kingdom Metazoa; phylum Chordata; class Amphibia; order Caudata; family Salamandridae; genus Calotriton; species Calotriton arnoldi. The sequence continues at coordinate 10,172 of CAWUFW010022174.1, read as the reverse complement.
CCACACACCCCACAACTACGCCTATGTAAGACAAACAACACTAGACGCAACAGAGCGGAACAACATAAATGCACACGAACACCACTGAACCCATCAAACACACAGACACACCATGCACATACAACATACCATCCATCCCATCCGTCAGCCCCAGTCTCATGAAAGGCATGTCATCCGCACAGCTGCCACACATACAGCAGTCACGCTAAGACACATGCCCATGACCAACCATGTGCCAGAAGTCAATTAAGCGCACGACACACTGTGAGCAACAACACACAACATGGGCCACACCCCCCCGAGCACTGCAGTGATGCACATGGCACAGGGCAGCACGCACACCAAGGAGATGGGACAACTGCAATACGTTGGCTGGCACACAACTATCACTCACTCATAACGATGCGTCCAATGCCATGTCCAGTAACCACAACAGACAGCAAATATGCAGGGCATGTCAGGCATGCACACACCTCAGACCATGCACTGTCATGCTGCCACAACACATGTCACGTTCGGCACCCATGGCTCACAGCATGTACCCCAAAAGCATATACCCTCCCAAATGCGAATCTGGGGCATGGCCCCCATGTTGCCATATGCGTTCCTAAGCGTTCCATTTGAACCCCAAAAGCATATTCCATCCCAAATGCGAATCTGGGGCATGGCCCCCATGTTGCCATATGCGTTCCTAAGCGTTCCATTTGAACCCCAAAAGCATATTCCCTCCCAAATGCGAATCTGGGGCATGGCCCCCATGTTGCCATATGCGTTCCTAAGCGTTCCATTTGAACTCCAAAAGCAAAGTACAAACCAGACCCAGGATGGGCCAGGAGCCCGCATACACCAGAGTCACAATGAGTAGGGGCAAAGCAACACACCCATCGGCATGGCCAATCCGTCCCATGCCACATGTGCACAGCACACAGTCCCATTGCCTAGCACACACACCTACAGATGCCACAGCCACACACTCGCCTCCGGGAAACCCATGTACGAGATTGCACGAACTGCCAATGTCAGACGACTAATACATACTTCGCCAGGTGCAACACAATAACAAATCTCATTCTCTCCACAGGTGACGAACTGCTGGACGCTGGGGATGGAGACAGCAGCCAGCACAGCCAGCCTACAAGCCCCCAACGAGGACTCACGGATCTGGAGGATCTGTCCACCTCTTCGGACACGGACCACCAAGCTGGCCCATCTGGCGTGGCAGGGCCCAGCCGCTCCCCAGGACCCCTCCTACCCACCAACCCATCATCCAGGGATGCTGAACAGTCCCAGTCCCCTGCTGCCACTGTCGTTGCGGCCACACCCACGGTCATTGCGGCCACTACCACTGCCGCAACCGCCACCATCGCCGCACCGACCACCACCGCCTCCACCACCACCACGTCTTCGCTGGCACCAGCCCCAGCGCAGGTGGTGGCCCGGCCGACTGGATCCACCCTGGGAGCCACAGCGAGGACCGTGGTGAGCAATGTGGCTAGTGGGCAGGCCGGTGGCAGCAGGACTGGTAGGAGGAGCAGGGTCAGGGAAACGCCAGCCTCCCCTGGGAGCCATGCCCTGCCTCAAATGGCCAGAGTCCTTGGGGCCTATGAAGAGGCCCAAGGACAATGGGCCAGGTCTGCTACTGACACGCGGGAGGTGCTGGGGGTGCTGAGGTCCATGGACGCCCATATGGGCCAATTCGTGTCCCGTATGGACCAACTCGTGGACCTCATGGGCCAGCTTGTGGTGGCGGTGGGGTCACAGGCAAGGCCAGCAACACCACCTCTGCCACCACCTGCTAGGGCGCAGGCTCGGGCAGCAGTGTCCACTTCCCTGCGTCCACAGCCAGTGAGCACACCTCACCCACCACCAGCAGGTCGCCACCACACACCCCCTCCCAAACGTGGAAGGGGCCGTCCGAAGAGGAAACAGATCTCCCGGGAGGACTTCGCACGCTCCAGTCGCAAGTGAGGCAGCCAGCCAGCCTTCCGCCAGCCTTCCTTGACCAGCCACTGCATTGACTTGCTCTACGATCCCACTCCACACAGCCATCTGGATGGCATGTGTGTGTTGGACTATGGACATAGAACCAGTGGGTACACCCTGATCATCACGCAGCCATGACCGACAGCTCATTGTCACTGCACGCACCACTTTTGTCATCACCTTACACACAATCACATGTCACAGTTTGTAATAAATGCACCTTTTTCACTAACTGCTGTTTGTGCCCTGTGTCTTTATTGTACGGAATACAACGGCCACCTTGGGCGGAAAGGCACCTGATGCGTGGCATGGAAATGGAATCCGGAGGGCCTGTAGGGACCTAGGGGTGGGAGACAGAACAGGAGCACATTCAATGAGTGTGTCACACACCCATCACACAGTACATGTCAACAACTACAAGCAATGTACACACATCGCACAGAGCAATAGGGCACAATGCCACAGTCACCAACAGTGGCATACTACCCTGGCCATGGAGCGTTGACACACTGCACGCAGTGAACATACGGCCACCCTGACACAGCACACACACACCTGCATAGATACAGACACATCATCCGTCGTACATGGACACTCACCGTCAAGTGAAGTAGCGGGCGATGAGCTGCTGGCGCACATTCCCAGCTTCCTCCTCTCCGCTGTCCACCTCACTCGAGCTGTCCTGGTCTGCGGGCTGGGGCCCTGGTTGATCTCCGTCATCCACAATGAGGGGGATCTGCTTCCGAATGGCCAGATTGTGCAGCATGCAGCACGCCACCACTATCTGGCACACCTTCTGTGGGGAGTACGCCAGTGCACCCTCGGTGCGGTCCAGGCACCTGAACCTGGACTTGAGAAGGCCAAAGGTACGCTCGACCACACGTCTGGTCCTCCCATGTGCCTCATTGTATCGATCGTCTGCTGGGGTGCGAGGATTCCTCAATGGACTGAGCAGCCATGCCCCATTCGGATACGCAGAGTCACCTGGGTGTGAGGGACACAGAGAACCGTTGCTATTCCAACTGGACAGGGGACAGCATCGCACAACCAGCACGCTACACCACTCCACATACTCACCGACAATACAGCCACGATCCTGTTGCAGATTGGCCATCAGTCGTGGCAAGATGCTGTTGCGCATTATGTGTGCGTCATGGGCCGAGCCTGGAAACTTTGCACACACGTGGGTGATCACCATGTCCGCAAGGCACACCACTTGCACATTCAGGGAGTGCGTGTGCTTCCTGTTGCGGTACAGGTGCTCAGTGGCCTGTGGTGGAACAAGGCCAACATGAGTGCAGTCAATGGCTCCCACGACGTGTGGGATTCTGCCAAGGGCATAGAATGCACCCTTCACTGCCGCCAATTCACGAGCCCTGGGGAATCTGATGTACCTGTTCCGGTACAGCATCATGGCTGCCAGTACATCCCTCAGCACCTTGCTGAACATGGGCTGGGACATCCCTCCTCCACTGCCCACTGTGTGCTGGAATGACCCAGTGGCGAAGAAATGCATGGCGGCCATCACCTTAGCCGTGGGGGTGACAGCAGTCGGATACACCCTGCGGGGACGGAGATGGGGCTCTAACATGGCACACAGTCGATGCAGAGTTGGCCTGTCCAGCCGAAACTTCCTGATTACCTCTGTATCGTCCATGTCCGCCAGCAATTGGTATGGGCGGTCAATGTTCGGTCTCCGCCTGGGTTAAATGGCAGAGGACACATGTCAAAGCAACACGGCACATAGCAATTTCGCATACACATCACTGACATGACTGAGCAAGCACATGAGCCACAGCCCAGCTGTCAAGCTGGGACGGCACGGCCACAATACACTTACACAGGTCTCCCAACAATGGCAATGGCAAGTGAGACATACCACTGCCATGTGCATGCACATGGGGATCTAGGCCCCAATGACTTGCGGGGCGTGCTGATGGGGACTGACTGCATATTCGTCAAGCGGCAACGCCACGGCAACATGAGTGTCTGCTGAGCATGGTACTGCTTCCGAGGCTGGATGAGTATGGCACACGACGACGACGATGTGGGCACGGGCTGAGCGGCCAATACAAGTGGGACCTGTGGCACGAGGGGATATGAGACAGTAGTAGGTGTCAGCACTGCACCCTATGTACAGCACTGTACGGATCACAGCTCCCGAAACATTGACTGGTGTCCACATTGACAGCCCCATGCCAAGACGGCTGTGTGCTTGCAGTCACACGTCACAGGTGAGAGGTTACATTGCACGTGCCAGGTGGCAGTCGTACATAGTGGGAGCTGGCATGTGTGTGCATGTGTCTCCTGTTCAGGATCCACCAGATGGGCGCTGACTCTGTACTGACCATTGGACACAGCATGTTCTGTGGAAGGCTTGTGTGTGTGGGATGGTGGCACTGGATGTGCCTCCGTTGGGTGGGGGCCATGCACAGGGCGGGTACGTCGATGATTGCGCATTGTTGGTCACGGTGGGTGCACCAGCTAAGATGTGTTGCCCTGTGTTCAATTCCTATGTCCGCATGATGATGGACTGTGGATGTGGGCAGACTACACATTGGTCGATGTGCTGTCCATATGCATGTGCCTTCACACCAGGCACAGCTGCCCCTGCACATGTGACCCCTGCTGGACTCGCTGCTGGGTCTGTGGAGCTGATGCACCTTCTGCGCGTGGGGCGGACAGCTCTCCTCACTTCCCTCATTGCGCATGTCATGTCTTTGCCGCAGGTGACATGGATCATGGAGGGCCCACATGTACGCGTGGGTAGGCTACACATGATTGTTCACTGGTCGCCACCCCCAGTCAGTGTTTCGAATGGGAAGCTTGTCGTGCTGGTGGTATGTTCGATGTGGCGGATGGGCGGGCCTAGGTGCGGGCTTACATTCCGGACATGGGGGTAGTTGGATTGGCGACTAGTTGCAGTACACACGGGACACGTCTCTTCCTTTCCACATCTGGGTCATCCCTTGTACTAACTGACAGTGATACAGTCATCTTCGCCCCAGCCCTCATGTCCTCCCCTCGCCCCCCAATATGCATGCTCACCTGCGAGGCTAGCGCTTGCACAGGCAGCCCCAAGCTCGCACCAGAGAGGGCAAGGAGTGCATGTGTGGGTCCAGTTGCACGAGTGGGCTGTCTCAGGGTATGATGTGTGGCGGGACGCCGTCCACCTGCGTGGTGCCCCAAATGGAGACCCGGCCTGCATGGACTATGCATCACAGTCTTCGCCTTCCGGATCCGCCACCTGCGACACCCAGTGGCTGTGGCTGCCCTTGCGGCCATGCCGCGTCCGTCTGTGGCTGATGGCCCACACATTCACTCTTTGGCCTCTCTGGGGAGGGTTCAGGGGTGGTGGCGCACGCGCTTGCACTTAGTCGCAATGGCATGTGGCGTGGTTGGTATGATGGGCAATGGATGGGATGGTGCGAGCCACCTCCCGTGACGTCAGTGCTGCTCGTGCTGTGGTGCGTCCCCCTACACTTCCATTTGACTTTTTGCCATGCTGGACGTTGAGGTTCTATTGCCTGCGTGATATGACCAGGAGGAGCGCGAGGAGACCTCTCACACACCATGCTCCACTGCCATCCCGTGCCCTGTATCGCCTGTGTGGATTGACTATGTTGGGGTTACACCTGGTCGACTGGGGCTGTGTGTGCCTTGTCAAGGGGCATGGCGGGCGCACAACAGGATCCAGCTTGTCCACAGAGGGTGGGCTGAGGTGCGCCTGGTACCGCTTTGTACGTGTGCCCGGCTGCTGTGCACACACGTGTTCACTCCCCCCGACAGGTGTCCTCTCACAATGCCCAGGGAAGCGGTGGTGTACTGTTCATGACCCCTCCCAACACGGCGTGCTCCAACTTGGCATGTGCGCATCTACCCGTCGCACCCACCCACCTGAGCACTGCGTCCATACGACTTCACACGACACATGTGTGTCTTCCACAGTAGTGCTACTCATTTGCGTTGACATCCAATACCAGTGGACTACATGGTCATGTCACGACTGCCGTGTACTTCACATACTCTCATCCTCTCTCATTCGTACTTGTGAAATGAGTCAGCGGAGACAGTTCTGGTTTCAAACATTATATTGAGTCTTCTGTCCTCTGTGATGCAGTATAGTGGACACTACTGGCAGCGGGATACATGTTGAGGATATACTGAGCATGATTACAAATGGGATAGGGTGTGGGGTTACATCTGCTTGGCCAAGGCTGTGCTAATGTACATTTACGTATGGCTGCGGAGCTGCGGACTTTGACACAGACGGTATACATGTAGCCTACCAGACCGCTCGGCATCATGGGCACAGTCCATCTCAGTTCCATGTGACAGGTTTGCTGCGGTTGTTCCTCATGCACGCGTGCATGTGAGATGACATCAGGGCATGTGCTTGCGTGCATGCAGCGGCGTGCCACTTGTTGTTGCACTGTGGTGGTTACTGGACATGTCACAGTCACTGGGGTCGTGTTGTTGTTGTATGCACTTGTCGTCCATGCAAAGGTCCTGGTATGGGATTCCCGGGGCGGGGGTGGGAGGGGTGCAGCACCCACAGACTCCAGGCGACCTATTCATGTCCACTGAGCGGTGTGTGTGTCCATGGGCGCTGGATCCATGTCGTGTCCTGGTTGTTCGTGCAGTTCCGTCCATGTGGGTGCGATGCACAGAGCCCATGCCACTGCCTCCCACGATGCATGCGGTGTTCCTGGATGTGATGGGGAACAGTGTGCATGTCCCGGTCATATCCGATGTCATGGCGATGTCGTTGATGGTGTGGTTACAGTTGCCGGTCGTTTGGTATGGCTGTTGTGGTGGTGACTGGCCAGTCCGTGCGGAAGCTGAGCATGGGTGCGGGGTTGGACTTCATAGGTCACTCGGGGAACCTGCGTTGTGGTCCGACGTATTTACAGGTTGACAGGTATGCGATGCCGTCCAGCAGGGCTTCCATGTCATTGGTGGTGTACATGTTTGCCAGCCAATGAAGCGGATGGTGGCTGTCAAGGTGTTGTTCGTAGGTTGTCCCTTGGAGGACCATGATGGGGCATGCTGGGTGACATTCGATGTAGCTGTTCTCGATGATCCGTCGTGTGGAGGCACAGTGGTTCCATTTCAGTGCGCGTGCGATGTTGGCCACATACGCCATGCCCCCATAGGCAGAGCAGGCCCTGTCGTGTGCGTCCAGAGGGAGGAGTAGTGGTAGCAGGTCCGCCTTCAGACATGCCGGGTTGGAGAGGCATATCTCGACGGGATGCTGGTAGGGACACCTCCGACAGTAGATGACGGGCATGACGCAGCTGAACAATGTGATGCGGTAAGTCAGTCGGTAACTTACGTTCAGCAGGGACAGGAGATCGCATCCCAATGTATGTATCGTGCTGGTTTGGTACAGCTTGAGCTCTTCGGCGTAGTTGGGTAGGTGTGTTGCGGTTGCCATTTCGCAGCGGTTCGTAGAGGTGGCGTGCTCCGGCTGTGTGTGCAGTCTGCAATGTGCACGCTCCGGGGTTGCTGTGAGCTCTGTGTAGTCGTGGGGAGACAGGACTTGTGTTCTGTTGGCTTGTTTGGAGGACACGGGCCCTCTTCCCACATGCTTCTCAGACAGTTCAAGGTCGGTGCTGTGTGACTCCTTCCAATTAACTTGCATGTGGCCGACATGGGGAGTGTTTTCTTCTTTCTTCCCCGTCCGTTGTGTGCTTCTGTGATATGCGCTATCTGCCGTGTGGTCGGTCTCCTCGGCATGCCTGTGTTGGTCTATTCTTGGACAATGGCTGTATTCACCGGCTTCTGTCATAGGGCTGTGGTTTCGGTGTTGGAATGGAAGGTCATTCAGTGCTGTCTGCTCTCCCTTGTGTGGGCGGCAGGCTGCCTTTCCGCTCTGCGTTGGGCCTTGTGTGTGGATGTAATTCTTGGGCCACCTGTTGTCGGTCCCCGGGCTCTTTGGTGTTCCGTTTCATGTGTCTTGTTCATATGTGCAGGGTGGTATGGGTTTTTCAGTGTGGTACTGGCGTTCCTCTTCCCGAAGGGGCCCTGCTTCTCCTAGTTGGTGTTGCCGCCGCTGTGTGCTTCTCCATGTTTGTTACACTGGGGTGTGTCCTGCTGTTGCGTGACTTCACTGACATGTGTGCGTCAGTTGTGTGGCGTTGGGTGTTGTCCGTGAATTGGGCGTTGGGGACATGTCTGTGGCCGGCCTGTCACGTGTCATGTGCGTTCGGGGTGGGGCTGGTGTGTGTGCTGCTTGGTTGTGTCCCTGTGTCTGTGTGCGACGCATGCATGGCGCTGTGGTTGGCCTCTGCGTTGTGCGCATGTGTGGCGGCGTCATCGGCGCTTTGGGGCCGTGACGGGGTGGTTGGTTCCTAGTCCCAGGTGGTGTGTACACATGTGTTCCGCGATGTTAGGATTTGGCCTGTGTGTCATATGTGGATGCAATGGTGGATGTGTAGTGTGCACGCGCTGGTGGGGGGTTGTCCGCTTTATCCGCCCTTGCACTGTGTGCGCTGTTTGCGTGCACTTGTTGTGTGTGTGCCTACCTGCGTCTCCGCGGTACGTTGCGTCCTTGGTGGTGCATCAGCAGAAGCATGGGAAGGGCCTGCAGTGCTGGATTCATGCCCGGGGTGCCGCTTCTTCGTTGTCCGTGCTCTGCGTCCGTGTTTCCGCCTCTCTTTCACGTGCGGTGTCTCTTTGCCGTGGGAGCCGTTTGTTTGCGGCATCGTAATTTATGCGCCGGGCGGGACGTGTTTCGTCGGACGGTGTGTGTCAGTTGTGCTGCGCCGCTACGTGTGCGGGCGCACTTTGATGGCGGACGGTGTTGCTGGCTTGCCGGCGGTGTTTGGCCTGCTTTTCGCATCGTAATTGGGCGGGCGTGTGGACTGCTGCGTGCCGGCGGTAACTGGTGGTTTTTGCATCCGCCAGCACGGCGGTAGTGCTTCCGCCCGCCATCGTAATGGGCCCCTAAGTCACAATGAAAATGTAAAAAATTCAAATGTAAAATTATCCAAATATTATTGAAAATAAAAAAATATAAAATAAAAAAATATGTGAAAAATGTATAAATAATAAACAAATCATGTATTGTCTAATTTTGTTTTTTTATTAAAAAAATATTTATAAAAAGTTTTACACAATTTACACCAAAATATTAGCCCTCCAATTTTTGAATATTTTACATTTATATATATTTTTTAAATTATTTATATATTTCAATAATTTTATCATTGAAATTAATGTTTAACCAACATTCTTAAATTACTCCACACCCTTATCCCCAATAAACCCAACATCCCGCTCCTAAATGTTTACATAAATTTTTTTTTTTAATTAAATATTTTCAAATTACTCCCCACCCGCATCCCCTTTAAACCCAACATCTCGCTCCTAAAATCTTACAAAAATTTTAAAATTTCAAACAAACATTTTTAAATTACTCACCACCCTTATCCCTTATAAACCCAACATCCTGCTCCTAAAAACAAATTAAAATACAATTAAAAAAAACATTTTCACAGAAAAAGAGAATTAAAAAATATAAAATAACTACTACCAAATTAATAAAAAAAAAACATTAAACAAAAACAAAAAAATACAAACAGTTGATATTATTTACAACAATATATTTGCAATCGATATACACAAATTCAATATTTCTACATTGCACAAAAATCGATATTTTAAACAACGAAAAAACGTACCTCGATATTTTCCACCATCAATATTTTTGATTCGATATTCATGCAACTTGATATTTCGACGTTGATATTCTGGGGTCGATTCCGATTCGGGCCGGAAAAAGCACCGACCGACTCGGAGTCGGTATTATTTCCGACCGACACGTACCTGTGGTGCCCGACCCGCCAAGTACGATGCAAAGCGAGCAAAATCCGACCGACACGTACGGAACACAAACTGAAAGCCCGAGCCGGCCGGAAAAAAGCAATCCGGCCGGAAAAACACGCGAATCGAACCGACCGACACGCACCCGGAACAAATACGACCGAAACGTACCCGCGAACTCCAAAACGCCAAGTACGATGCAAGGCGCGAAAACTACGACCGAGTCATACGGAACACAAGCCGTACGACCGACACGCATACAAAACAGCGAGCCGAACCAACACAAAACACCGCAACCGACGCATAAGCAGCAATCCAGCCGGAAAAACACGCGAATCGAACCGACCGACACGCACCCGCAA
>CAWUFW010022173.1:0-101772 GCA_963921515.1 Calotriton arnoldi | reverse complement strand
GCTTTGCAGTATCAGCTAGTCTGATCTGCCAGTAGCCAGCTGTTAGGTCAAATGTGCTGAGATATTTGGCAGAGGCCAAAGTATCTATGAGCTCATCTGCCCTGGGTATTGGATGGGCATCAGTCCTAGTGACTGCATTGAGACCCCTGTAGTCTACACAAAACCTCATCTCTCTTTTCCCACCACTGGTGTGAGGTTTCGGTACTAGGACTACTGGACTAGCCCAAGGGCTATCTGAGGGCTCAATTACTCCCAATTCCAGCATTTTCTGGACTTCAGTCCTGATACAGTCCCTGACATGGTCAGGTTGCCTATAAATCTTGTTTTTAATAGGCAGACTGTCCCCAGTGTCCACTTCATGAGTGCACCAGGTGGTCTGACTGGGTGTCAGTGAAAACATATGTCTAAACTGATTGAGGACTTGCCTGCAATCAGTTTGTTGCTAGGTAGTGAGGCTGCCTGCCAAGGCTACACCATCAACTGACCCATCGTCAGGGTTCTGTGAGAGCAGGTCAGGGAGTGGGTCACTCTCTTCCTCCTGCCCTTCATCAGTAGCCATGAGCAAGCCCATGTCTGCCCTGTCCACATATGGTTTTAACCTGTTGACATGGAGAACCCTGTGGGGACTCCTGGGTGTTCCTAGGTCCACTAAATAAGTGACCTCACCCTTCTGCTCAACAATAGTGTGGGGTCCACTCCATTTATCTTGGAGAGCCGCTGGGGCCACTGGCTCCAACACCCACACCTTCTGTCCTGGCTGGTAAACAGTCAGAACAGCTCTTTGGTCATGCCAGGCCTTTTGAAGTTCCTGGCTAGCCTCAAGGTTTTTGGTTGCCTTTTTCATGTACTCAGCCATCCTGGAGCGGAGACCAAGTACATAGTCCACTATATCTTGCTTTGGGGGCTTGAGAGGTAACTCCCATCCTTCCGTCACCAAGCACAGTGGACCCCTCACAGGGTGGCCAAACAGAAGTTCAAAAGGGCTGTAACCAAACCCTTCTGAGGCACCTCCCTATATGCGAATAAAAGGCAGGGCAAGAGTATGTCCCATCTACGCCTAAGCTTTTCTGGGAGCCCTTTAATCATGCCCTTCAAGGTTTTGTTGAATCTCTCAACTAAACCATTGCATTGTGGGTGATAGGGTGTGGTGAACTTATAAGTCACTCCACACTCCTTCCACATTGCTTTTAAGTACCCAGACATGAAGTTAGCACCCCTGTCTGATACTACCTCCTTAGGAAAGCCCACTCTTGAGAAGATTCCCAGGAGGGCCCTTGCCACCACAGGTGCTGTAGTGGTCCTGAGGGGAATAGCTTCTGGGTACCTGGTGGCATGATCCACTACCACCAGGATAAACCTGTGCCCAGAGGCTGTTTGGGGATCCATGGGACCAACAATGTCAATCCCTACCCTCTCAAAGGGCACCCCCACCACAGGTAGTGGTATCAGGGGGCCTTTGTAGTGCCACCTGCTTTGCCACTGGCTTGGCAGGTTACACAGGAGCGACAAAACTCCTTACTGTCTTCAGACATGTGGGGCCAGTGAAAGTGAGGGACAATTCTGTCCCAAGTCTTGTTCTGGCCCAGGTGACCTGCTAAGGGAATATCATGGGCTAGGGTCAATAGGAAGCCCCTGAACTTCAAAGGTATTACCAACCTCCTGGTAGCACCAGGCTTGGGGTCTCTACTCTCTGAGTACAGGAGTCCATCATCCCAATACACTGTATGGGGACCACTAGCTTTTCCAGCAGCCTCAGCAGCAGCTTGCTGTCTGAGGGGTTCAAGGGAGGGGCAGCTCTGCTGCTCCTGGCTCAGATCTGCCCTAGAAGGTCCCCTGTCCCCAAGAACTCAACCTGGTCAGGTTCAAGTTCCTCTGGGACAGTTCCTTCTTCAGGGCTGAGATCATCCCCCTCAAGGGACTGATCTTCCTCCTGAGCCAAGGGGGAAGGCACTGCCTTAACCCTACTACTCCTCCTCTTGGAAGGCACTTGGTCCATTCTTCCAGAATCCAAGGCCTGTTCAGTGCTAGACATTTTGGCTTGTGACCTGGTCACAGCAAACACATCTGCAGGGATCCCCAGCATTTCTGCATGGGTCCTGAGCTCCACTTCTGCCCAAGCAGAAGTCTCTAAGTCATTGCCAAGCAAGCATTCGACTGGTAGGTTTGCACTTACCACAACCTTCTTAAGGACAGTTACCCCTCCCCAGGAGAAGTTAACAACTGCCAGAGTATGGTCTGTTCTGACATTGCTAGCATTGGTCACTTGGTACATCTCACCAAGCATAACTTGCCCAGGTAGCACAAGGTCTTGTGTCACCATTGTGACACTTGCCCCTGTGTCCCTAAATGCCAAAGCCTCACGTCCATTAATTAAAGGCTGTTGTCTGTACTTGCCCAGATTACTGGGACTCACAGTGGAGGTCACATCCATGCCTCCATCACAGACTAACACAGCCTGAGTCAGTTCTCTGACTAAGTCAGAGCCCAACTCAGTTCCCAGGGTGAACCCTACTAAACCCTTTGCTGGAGCACTTCCACCAACTGTACTAGGGGGAACAGGTGCCTTAGGGGCATTGGTGGGTGCTGGACTGGAGTCTTTGGACTTGGTGCAATCACTGGTCCAGTGGGTCTTTTGCTTACAGACCTTGCACCATGGTTTTCTTTGGCCTTTACCCTTGGTAGACTGGGAATCCCCACCAGAAGAAGATTTTTGGGGGCCTGATGAAGACTTTTGATCTTTACCCTTCTCCCCACCCTTGTCAGAGTTCTTAGCATCTTGCTTCTTGGTTTCCCCACCTTGGTTCTGTACCTTCTGCTTCACCCTGGTTCTGACCCATTTGTCTGCCTTCTTTCCCAATTCTTGGGGAGAGGTCAGATCAGAGTCAACCAGGTACTGATGCAACAGCTGATTTTGACAGTTATTAAGAATCTGCTCCCTCATTATCAGATTATACAATCCTGAGAAGTCACACACCTTACTGCCCATCAACCAGCCTTCCAGAGCCTTGGCAGAACAATCCACATAGTCTACCCAGTCTTGAGTCTGTGCTTTTTGGGTGTCTCTGAACTTCAACCTGTACTGTTCAGTGGTTAGGCCAAACCCATCAATAAGAGCACTCTTCAAGACCTTGTAATTCTCAGCATCCTCCTCTCTAACAGTGAGGAGCTTATCTCTACCTTTGTCAGCAAAGGAGAGCCACAAGATTGCTGCCCACTGCTCCTGAGGGACCTTCTGTACTTTACAGGCCCTCTCTAAAGCAGTTATCCATTTGTGGATATCATCCCCACTCTGGTAGGGAGGGACAATCTTGCTCAGGTTCCTATGGTCATAGGACCTTTCCCTGTCTCTAGGGACATGGCTGCCACCATGGGACTCTAGTCCCAACTTTCTTCTCTCTCTAAGGAGATCTAGGGATTCTCTATCTAAAGCTAATTGCTTTTTTCTGAGTTCCAGCTGAGTTTCCTCATACTGGACTAGCCTCTTTCTTCTCTCATGAGAGGATTCTCTCCTATGAGATGAGACAGAGCTCCCTATAGAGGTGCCAGAGTGGTTAGACTCCTGAGAAGGAGACCTAGACCTTCTGGGCACACTCTTAATCCTTCCTGGGGGACAAAGAGGGCATCATTTTGATCATCCTCATCATCATCCACAGGAGGGATTTCGTTTTCCAGGTCAGGGTCATTGTCACCCTCCTGGCCAGTTTCAGAGGGGGGCTGGGGTACTGGTACCCCTAGCGTCCTCCTCTTCTCCTGCCCCACCCTCAGCTCCTACCCCTTCAGTCCCTACAGGCTTACTAAGGTCATAAGCCACCAACAACTCCTTGAGGTGTTGGGTGGTGGGGCTTTGGCCTGTCCTTATTTTTCTCAAGTTACATAAAGCTCTCAATTCCAAGAATGGGAGTGTATCATACTTGGAGGGTGGAAGCTCAATGGCTTCCTGCAAGGATTCTTTGGATCCTGCCCTTAAAGACATTACTAGTGTGGTGTGGTGTATGCACTACCTACTCTAGTGTGGCCTACTAAACTCTCTTGAGTTGTAGAAAGGGTTGTGCTATCCCTTAACACACAACTCTAAGTTCAGTAGAACTTACTGTTATTCTAAGCTTAAATTATATGTACCTTAGGTACCTTTAGTGGTTTTCAGTTGATCAATTCAATTGAGATTATCTGGTAAAACAATAGCAAGCTGGAATCCCACACGCTGCACACCAATGTGAGAAGTTGGCCTGGCATATGCTGTCCACTAATTATAGTGGGCACCTTGCACCAGTCCAAATCGACTCTTATGGTAGATAGGTTAAAGACAACCTTATTGAAAGCTATCCTAGTGGTAGCTATGGAGAGCAGCCTTCAGGCTAAGTCTTGAAGGAATGTAAAGCAGCTTGTTTTACCAGTCTATAATCTCTTGAGTGACCAAATGAAAGAGCACCACACCAGGTATAAATTCAAAATATATGTATTTATTACTAACCACACCCCTCTAGTCTCTTTATGAGGCTAGAGTTCGAAGTACATAGGTTATAAGATCTTAACTCACAGTAATAGCACAAATACACGTTTGGGCCCTAGGGACGTATCAAACCATATACCAATAAAGTGGTATGCGAACCACGACTGAACTAGACACTAGGCCTAGAGCCTCTAGAAGTGCTTGGACCACAAGGAATCACCCAAGGTAGTGACACAGGGGACCCACGGGAGACGCGTGCAGTGTAAATACACAACCGCGATACGCCGTTAACTTCTATGGAGAAAGTCGGGATCGGGAAAATAGAGGAAAGGGACACTTAAAAGAGGACTAGGACAAAACCCTTTGAGATCTAGGACTTTGAAGAGTCTCTACCCACGGGAGCACCGGAGTACTCGTGTTACCTCACCCAGGGAAGCCGGGTGCATAGGTGCCTTTCGGGGTCGGGTTTCGTCGTCGATTCGAATGGCGAACTGCTGCAAAGTGCTGCTGGCGGCCAAGAGAAAAGTGTCCGGGTGGATCCAAGAGTGGATCGGAGTTCTGGTGAACCTGAAAGCAGAGGGGACAGAGTCTGGGTCACTAGCCAGTGACCAGGAAGGCGATGGACAGATGCCCACCGATGTCGAGTGCTTCAGGTGCGTTGACGGTTGTCTTGACTCTTCAGCCACGAGGTCCGGGAGGTGTTGTCGGTGACCAGGAGCAGGATTCGGGCTGGTGCTCGATGTCTGTCGAGTGCTGAGGTGTCGGCGACCGGATTGGACCCAACAAGCCTTGGCAACGGCAAGTCTTGAGTAAGATGTAGATCGTCGATGGTGCAGACCAGCAAGGTCTGTGGGACTCACCCAGCAAGGGTAAGTGAGGGCAGGCCTGGAGCAACCAGGATGCCAAGTAAAGAAAAGATTGGCCTTCGTTAAGGGCTACTAGCCAACGGGCTAGCGACCGCGAAGGAGCCTTGTGACGCCGCACGTGGAGCTGGCTTACAGGACACTCGTGGAGTGGGGGCCAGTGATCTTCGGTGCAGGTGGTGCTGGAGGCTAGGGCTACTCGGAGCCCAAAGCACAACTTCTTGGGAGACCCAGAAGATGGTGCACTTGCAAGTGTGCTCGGTGTCCAGGGGTCACGGTCTCAAGTCACCCACGATAGCCACGGGCCTCATCTTTGCTGGGGACTCAGGGTAGCCTCGGGGAAGTCTGAGAATCCACCTCTGGTGATGCGATGACTTCGGCGTCCGACGGGAGCTTCAGTAATGCGAACCGGACAGATGCTTCTTTGGTGCCTGCCAAGCAGGGGAGTCACTCCTTGACCCCAAGGGAGATTCTTCAGTCCTCTAATTGTGAGTAGAGCGTCGAAGGTCCAGGATTCAGTTTCAGAGTTTCGTCCAGGTATAATCTAAAGTTCTAAGGACTGGGTTCCTACCTTTATTCTAAAAATAGGGGTTGGACTACTCTGTGGCCCCACCTATGGGTGGGTCAGGGCAGAGGGGTGGCTACACCCCTTTCCCTTTGTCCAGTTCGCGCCAAAGCAGGGGCTGCAAGCCCCTGATCCGGTTTGAACTGGGGTATGCACAGGGACACCAAATGTGCCCCCAGTGCAGGACTTCAAAGCACCCGAAAGTGCTCCCGCCCAGCCCCAATACACATTGTCCTGTCTGGGGAGGTGGTCACACCTCCCTGGGACAGGAAACCTATTGTCCAGGCCTCCCCTGCCGGAGTTTCATCCAGCAGCAGGAGGCCAGACTCGTGTCTGTGGCAGCAGCATCCATTTTGTGATGCCAGGGCTCTGGAAAGAAGTTACCGGACTCATCAGAGTTAACATGTCTTTCCCTCTAGAAGGGTGGAATGCTACCCCCGCCGCCAGGATTGGTGGGGGGGTAGTATTCCAAGATGTTTGACACCAAACACGACATGTTTAGGTGCAGCCATTCCAAAGTTAGCATTTTACCGCGAGGATATAATGCGCTTAAGAGTATATGGTCAGGCTGCACTACAAACAGCCTCAGAGATGGTCTCCGAACACTGCAGAGGGGCCCTGCTCATGCAGGGCACCCTCTCACATAGGAACCATGCACTCTGCCTTTAGGATTGATAAGGCCTGCCTTAGGAGTGACTTATAGGTTTCTATGTGTGTATGTATTTCGTGATATAGGTAACCTATATCACAGTAAGGGGTGCATGTACCACCTTACCCAGGCTGCAGTAGCAGACCTGTGGTGTCAGTTTGGATGGCCTTCCAGGGGTGGCATAATACATGCTGCAGCCCCTGGCAGGCCTCTGAGGTACCTATGCCCTTGGTACATAGTATACCATATACTAGGGACTTATAAGGGCACTCCAGATCCCAATCAGAGATGTGCCTAAGGCACATGGAAACCATTTTAGAGAGGAAGCAGCTAGGCTGGGGTTCTGATTAGCAGGGCCCCAGCCAGACTAATGTCGAAAAACAGTGAAGCATCAGCAAAAAGTGGGGGTACCCATGTGAAGCAGATCCTACTCTCCTACAGTGACCACATATTATGATTTTAACAACAATTGCAAATTTTTCATGGCAAATTTCAATTTTTCCCTTTTTTTACTTCCTTTTTCCAGACTTTTAACTGCCCTCTAGCTCTTTAGCTTTTACACCTGACACAGTGCCTTCTCCTAACTGTGGATTTATTATTCCCCATAGGGTTAAAAAATTGATCCACTTCATCAGCCAATCACAATCTTCAAAAATTCAAATGTGGCTATCAGAAATCACAACTTTAAATAAAAACAGAAGTTTAACTGGCAATATATATGATAGTGTTCCTTTTTTTAGGTCGAAGTGAGCCTTTTTTCGATCACTAATATCTCACAAATATCTTAAAGTTTTTACATCAAACGCACACATTCAAATTAAGTTCAACATTCATGCAATTTTTGGAGTCCATCCATTCTGATGTTTTTGTTGCAGAATTGAGAAAAAATTCCCATGGAAGGTAAAATAGGAAAACATATCTTTTTGACCTGTCCCGTTGACGTACTTTAATTTGGTCCCATCTTGGTTATTCAGTACGAACTTAGACATTCCTGCACTAGGCTTAATTTGCTGATGGTCTGTGAAATTTCATGCTGATGTATTTATCAGTGTCAAAGTTGTAAGTGAGTGAATCCTTTAATTCCCATCTTTTATCTTTGACCTTCCTTGGTGGATCAGCTAAAAATTTGACATGCAAAATACAAGCTAAACTTCATGAACATCTGAAACATTTTGTGGAAATTCATCAAACAATACTACATTTATTAGTAAATGTATACTTATTTGACCTCCCTTTGAATGTGTCCTCCTTGACAAGTTTGCATGGAACATGACATACCAAAAGTATTGAGCTGTCCCAGATTTACTAATCCTGTGCACAAGTTCAAAATAATACACAGTGGCTCTTAATGCTTAGTATCTAGTGCTAAAGGAGTTTTGTGCTTGATAAGTACACTTTTCTCAGCACAAAATCAGCTTTTAATGTCACTTTGTGTCAAGCCTGGCATTTAGGGGGTATTAATGGCACAGACAATAGTAAATATAAGAGTTTTGGTGCAAAATCCGATCTACTAAAAAAGCCAGACTGGGCTTTACACAAATATGCTGCCACTGGAACAAGGTGCATATAAGGGGAAATATCTTTATTTCTCTCAATAAATAACACATGCATGTGTGTTGCAGTATACAGCAAATATCAAAAACCTTAGCACCTTTTGAGTTTGTCTGCGCAGAGTAATTTGAATTGAAAATGTATGTTTCCAGTACAAATCATATGACACAAAGCACAATCGCCATTGTGCCATGTTGCGAGACTGAACCTTGAAAAAGCTACCCTATTTGTGTGAAAGTGCATGAGATAATAACATCAGCAAATCACTTCAGTCTGCTGGCAAAGAACCTTGTGGCTTGGGCATCAAGATGCAAAGTCTTTGCGACATGCTGCCCTAAGCATGCATTGAGGAGTCATAGATGAGGAGCTGCAATGCGAGGTCCAGCATTGAGTCACATTTTGCACCAATGGACTTGGTGAAGCTCTAAATGTGAGCTTGTGCCATCATTGAGGGAGCCATCAATGGGAGCTTGTGAGCACTTCTGTGGTGGGGCATAGGCAAGGACGACAAGATGCACCTCTCCGGGATGATGCTGTCATCAAGCTGCATCATGATTGAGGAAGCCATCTTGGCTTGTGGGGTATTGTGCTGTGGTGCACCCGCGCCAAGGATGAAACACATCAATGTCGAAGAAACCTGTTATGTCCCTGTGGCTTTGAACAGTGAGTCAGCCAACTTTCCCAATGGAGATATCCCAGAGTCATAGGTCCATACAGGCAGGTTAGATTCAAGAGGGTAGCTCAAAGCAGTAGAAGAGTCTACAGGGCCAGAAGTGAGCTGAAGAGTGAGGGTTCTCTATTCATACTTGGGCCCTCTTTGAAGTGGTAGAAGCTTCTAGCGTCCTCCCGAAACAGAGATATCTGGAATGTTCTTCCTCTCTCTCTCTTTACCCCAGCTTGTCTGGGGGCACAAAAGACTAATGTTAAACCCTTTCTGAGTGGGCTGTTGCAGAGTCTTTGTGATGTGCAGTGTGGTAGGTGACAGCTTCTCCCCCTCATTCGGATAGAGATGTCCCATCATGACAATATCTATTGACTCTTCATCTAACTGTCTGGGAGCAATACAGAAAAGACCAGCTGCCAGCTACACCTAGTCATGTGAGCAAAGATACAAATAAAATCAAAACTGAGGCAGATGCATTTGGATCGGCAACAAATGATCCCTCAGGTTGGTCCTACAGGTCAACAGGAACACAGTATCAAATTTTCATACACAGAAAAAATTCCAGACTCCCAGTATTCAAGTAAATCACTCAATCTGTGTTTTAATAGAAGGTTTCCTAATAGCAGTGATGAACTCAAGATTCAAATTAAAGGCAGTTTTAGTTTCACGAGAAGAGTAACCGGCATAGTGCTGTTTCACAATCCTGCAGGAATTGTTAAATTGGCCCTGATGAAGCAATTTTTTACTATGTAATACATATGTGGGCCTTTGTGCTTGGACAATAAATGTATTAAGAATGTGTTTTTGTTTTTGCCCCTTGAAATTGGTTGGGACAAGTAAATGGAAGCTTTCTAAAAGTATAATTTTCAGAATTATGATTTAAAATTCAACTTTACCATTAAATAGTGTTATAAATTAGAATTCTTTAGACCCAATAGAATAGCATTAGGGATTCCGTATTTCATTTATTAAGCTGTAATTCCTAATTGAGAGAAGGTAGATATATCATGTTTGGTACCTATGAAATTGGAATGATAAACCTACTTTAATAATAAAGTCAGATTTATCATTGCAATTTAGAAAATGGCACTTTTGGAAAGTTGGCATTTTCCAGCCCTCTATCCTTTGTGCCTGCAACCTGTCTCAGTTCACATGACAAGGTTTATCAGACAGTTAGACTTGGTGAATTTCTCCCAGACAGTTGTGCTTCGATGGGACATCTGGTGGCAGGATGGGGGTGGAGCTGAGCATAGCACCACTTTAAAGAACCTTTTCAGAAGCTGCTCCCACCTTCCATAAGAAGGGCACCAGGGTATACAAATAGGACTTTCATGCTGCTGTGACCTTCTGTCCACTCTACCAACCTACTGCTGTAGCTAGAATGACTGCTTTGCTGCTTGTAGCCTGCCTTGAACCCTTTAGAGGGCACCCTGCTATTGAGCTTTGGATCTTCATCTGCGCCCAGGACTACCAGAACTGACTCTAATCGCTAGCTTGCTGGCCTCCTTTCCAGAGTCACAGGCACATACCAGGCTCCCACCCTCCTCAACCCTCAGCTTAACCCAGGCTGACTGAGTAACTGAACTCCTAAGAGGTGTCTCACTAGTCCTGGACCCTTGGTTGTGGTGCTAAAAGTTCCCAGATAGCCATTTTCCAAAACTGAGTTCTGAGACAAAATTTGGCTTAAAAGTTCTCTGAGAACCAGGGGAAGACTGGGACTAAACTGATTGCCTATCTGATCAAGGTGCATCACTGGTCAGATTGACTTTGCGGGTTTTCCCACTACTTTCTTCTCTGC
The DNA here is from genome assembly GCA_963921515.1 of Calotriton arnoldi. NCBI lineage: Eukaryota > Metazoa > Chordata > Amphibia > Caudata > Salamandridae > Calotriton > Calotriton arnoldi. The sequence continues at coordinate 91,232 of CAWUFW010022173.1, read as the reverse complement.
AGCAGCTAATACATTTCAGTGGTCCTTCGTGAAAGGAGTATCCAACTTCGTTCAACTGTATTCAGCTACAGGTTTCTGCCTCGTTTCACTGTAGTTTTTCAACTTCCATTTTAGTGACTAAGTCAGAACATAGAAATCTTTACCGTGGCTTTGATCTAAGGCCATCTGATGATGAAGCTCGCTCCTCTGGCACCTCCAGTAGCCTTCCCCTGCTGATCTTTTGTCAGAAATTTTTCTGACTCTGAAGGTAACAGCTGACATAGCCCAAACCACTTCTTGTATCTGAACCACGCTCCATCATGGTCAGCCTTATCTTTTCACTTTGATCTGTCTCACGCGATTAGATGTCTGCGGTTCGCGCATTCATCAATCAGTCACTATTTTGCACTTCAAACTTGAAAAATACATAACTCGTGTTCTACTGATTGGATTTTGGACATTTTGGTTTCAAATAATTGATTAAAATGTACTCTACTTTTCTAAATTGGTTTGGGTTTTTATCGTGTTGTGTTTTCACTTTATTACTGTTTGTGTGCTGCACAAATATTTCACTCATTTATTCTAGGTTAAGCCTGACTGTTTTTTGTGCCAAGCTACCCATGGTTAAGCACAGGTTAATTTAGTGACTTTTTGTGGTTCACCCTGCCAACGAACAACCCAATTTCTCTCACTCCTTTATCAAGGGCATGATGGGGCCAGGGATCCTCCTAATAGCATTCCATGTGATGAATTTGTTGACTTCCTTTGTTATTGGGAGACAGCTGAAGATGGCCAGGGGTCAATTTCTTGGGAGATGTTGCTGTATATATCCTTTCTAGGGCCTTGCTCTTGGTTTCTCGGAGGAGCTGATAATTCCTCCTCTGGGTGGCTTTGAAAGCATCTTTTTCCACTTCCCATTTGCTGGTTCTCCATTTCTGTTCCAGTTGTTTGCAGTTTTCCTTAGTTATTGTGAGATTTTATGTATACCAGTTGACATATTTTCTAGTTTTTGCTTTGTTGCTTTATTTCATGAGGGCCAGAGTGTTAGTGTAGTTGGTGATCCACTTGTTGAAGTTTTTGAGGTCATGTGCCATGATGCCATACCCCATCCCTAAATATTTTCCATCACTACCAGCTCTACATCCTTTTCCCTTCCCCTTTTAATATTCCACACCATAACTTATTTATTAAGAACACATATTCCTGCAATCAATTTGATGATGAGTTTCCTCAACTTCCTTATCTGCCTGACTGCAACAGACTCAGGCTGCCTACTATCTGCTATCAATCATGTCTTTCCATTGTGTCTTTCTTCATACTTGTCCTCTACCTTTCTGTAGGAAAGTACCCTTTTTGTATGGTCACCCCCCACTCTTTGCCCCAATGTTAATGGTTATGACTCAGAAAGTACACTGGTGCCTGCTACAAAGGCCCAGTTCCAGTGCTATATCCCATAAAACTGATGTGTGAATTAGTAACCCCAATTGGCAAAGACTGTAGCCCCCTTAGGAGTCCCTAGTATATGGTACCAGTAGTACCCAGGGCATAGGTGTTAAAGGGGTCATCAGAGCCTGAAGCACTGTTTCTGCCATCCTGAATGACCCCTGTAAACTACTGACTGCAGGCCTGCATTGCAGACTGCAGGAACAGTGCCAACTGTTCAATTCAATTTTGCCCTCACCATGTGTGGCACGGTCAAAGCACTTTCTTTAATATTTATCGTTTACTCCTAAGGAAGGCCTCCTCAGTCCAGTAGATAGGGTGAATTATGTTAAAAGTATGGACATTTAAGTGCAAGTTTAAATGCCTCTATAGTGGTCTTTACCACTAAGGGCTACTATAAGTGATGGACAGTCCATAGGATAACATGGACTGGTACCCGGAAACCCTGGTAGATCCATTATGGTACCACAGAAATATGTCAAGTTTGCTATCAAACAATGTGCCTCATCACCCCTGACACACATCTAGTGCCCAGGACGATATAACATGCACCCGTGTGGCTACCTTAAAGGTTGCCCATCTGGTTGCTCCAGTATTTCTGGTGCTCTGGCTAACAGCCCACAACTGCTTCTGCCAAGACAGTAATCTAACCCGTGCCAGAAAGTTTGAACTCTCCCAGGAGTCATAAACAATGGCCTGGATGGAAAGGAGGTCAAACCGCCCTCACTGACTGGATGGCTAATGAAGTGGCACATCAAAGTGGTCAGCTTCAAAGGCTGCACCGCCTGTAATATGCAACTAGGCTGCCTCCCAAGGAAGAAACAACCTTCCACCTGCTCCCAGGCTAATTTGTACCTGGACAAGCCTGAAAATTATGTATTCATGAAGTGTACACAATCAGAAGAATAGCCACACATTTAGGGGGGATACCTGGTCTTTACAGCTGTGGAAGACTTCTGACACTACACCCCAGATGTGTTCACCTCAGGGATGAATTAGCCGTTGGGGCTGGTAGACCATTGCCACTTGACCCTTTACTCAATGCTGCACAAAGCGGGAATTCAGCAAAACAATAAGCAAAACAATAAGCTGGCATCAGCAGTGGTTTCATTGTTAACTTTTTGCACCCTGTTCCCCACTAGCACTGTGTAAGCAGTAAAACTAGCTTCCCCGCAGCTTCCGCTTCAGCACCGAGGACTGCCAGGACAACTCCGCACCAGGGATTTTCGAGACAGGTAAAATGTAACTGAATTTTGTGGCTTTGTCCTGGGACCCACATCACCTTTACACTCCTTGGGTTCCACGCAACTTGACCTGCAAGTGACTGGTTATAGCTAGTATTTTTTATCATTGACCAAAATGATAATGTTCTGCAGTACTGATTTGCACTGAATTAATATTGCTTCTAAAACCCATAGCTCCACTTACACTTATCTGATTTACTTTTTTTTGGTGTCTAAAGTTACATAAAAATCTGTTTTTTTATAAATTGGCTTTGAATTTGTTTCGTGTCAGGCCAATTATTTATCATCCATGTTAGTACTCTGATATGCTTATCACAACTATAGTAAAGCCTGACTGCTCTTTGCTACTCTACCTAGACTGAGCTATAGATTTATTATTTTGAAACAAAGGACCATCTTTGGGGTTTGTGAGAGTATTGCATAGTGAAGCCCAACCAGCATCACTACCTAATACTCCCCCGCTTACACTGTCCTATTTGTCTTCTTGTCTTATAGTGAGGAATAATTTCTGCCTCCAGAAATCCCTCCACCAAGGTGTTCTTTCTATACCCCAAAAACCATTACTATCCTTCCTCACTATTGCTACAGCAGTTTCATCACTTTCATTAGGTAAAAACTGTTCCCCAGCAGTAAGAGGTGTACGTAGTCAATGTATATCCAAAGTCCATGTGGCCTACAACCCCCAATGTTGTGCACCTTACAACACTTTCTGTATTTTTCCTTGGTAATAGTAGCAGTCTTTCATGGTTCTCTCCACACTATCCTGAGTAGTAGCCATGTCTATATGGCGTCCATTCTACCCTATCTCACCTGCAGTGTTTAAGCCTTTTTTGATCATTTTTAACAATTCCATTTGTCCTAAGTGAATTAAGGCCCTGTGTGGCCACTATCTGCTCCAACTCTCCCACTTACTTTCCATAACATGGATAGTAATTGGCTCCATATAATCTATCCTTGACCATGCCATTTCACTGATGCCTTGTCATCCTCTAGCCCTGCCTGCTAGCCATAATTCTGCATTCTGGAGTGTTTCAAGGCCCATTTAAAATAGAATGGTCACATAGCCACTCCTCCTTTTTTCCCTTTTTTCCCTGATGCCTAACAATGTATGTGCCTCTGTCCAACCCCCATTTAGAAGGAACATGCCTCTTGCCATCCTCCAGTCGGCAAACACTTCTGAAACACAGCTAGCACTGTGCAACTGAAGGTCCCCCAAAAGCTAATATGAATGTGGGTACCCCTCACAGACACTGCACTCTTGGACTTTGTCATATGGCTCTTGTACCTTGGGCCCTGATGGCTGGGTCTGCAGACATTGTTGCCAGTCTCCTTCTCATTGCATTGACAAAAGTGATTGAATAATCCAAGGTTCAAGTTTTTCATTGGAGATTGATGGGCATATGTACAAGGGGATTGTGCCACCGGAATGTTACTTTTTTTCAACGTTCCGGTGGTGCAATGCCCTGCACCATATTTGGCTTAATGCTGCTATTTAAATATGGTACCCTTTCACACAGGTATCTGCATTAAAGGGGCGTGCAATGGGTGTTGCTGTGGACGTTCCACTGCAACACCCATTGCTTTCTGACGTTGCCCCAGATTTACAAGGATGTATAAATCTGATGCAGCGCCAAAAATGAACGCTATTGAAAAGCATGTGTTAGAGTTGTGCAACAATAGCTTTATTTCTCCTTGTTTTTGCTTTTTCTATGTGTGCTGCAATCTGCAGCATGCATAGAATGAGCAAAACGCCATGAACGATTGTTTATGTGCAGGAAGGGACAATGTCCTGCTCATAAACAATTGTCCCTGCAATGCAGGCTCCCTTGCACTATGTTTTTTAGTGCCAGCAGAAGGGAAAACACAGGAGTGCACCATATTCTTGTAAATATGGCGCATTCTTTTGTTTTTAAATGACACAGCCCAGCATTGTAAAATTTGCTGCAGGGCTGCTCTGCACAATTTCCTTGTACATATGCCCCTTAGATCTTATATAGAGATCTACAATACATAAAATGCATCCATTAAAACAACTTTAAAAAGGAGCTAAAAAATGTAAATATTTATAAAAAATTAATTAATTCCTAGGATGATTTATCTCCTCCATTGCAGCTTTTTAAAAGTGGTTTTAAAACTCTCTATTGATAGGTTGATAGACCCTTAATATCGGACAGACACACTTTAACGTGTTCAAAAGTAATTATAGCATTATGGCAGAAAATTCATAACTCCTCCCAGGCAACATTCTGCAATGAATCTGCGGCATTTTCTAACAGTAAGCATTTCAACCTACAAAGCATTATACACCTTGTTTCAGGTTCCAATTCAAATACACATGGGGAACTTCTGCCTGACATGAATAAATAAAACACTGAAAGAGGGGTTTCGCACTATACATAGCCATATCATTCTCCATTGACAAATTTGCCATACTAAGCTTTTTATTTTAAGGTGAGCATAACTTGTATTCTGAATCTCTAATTTAGGCAGGGAAAGGTGCTGAAGTGCAGTTAAAATGTTAGTCAGTCAGTCGAGATAATCTATATTGGGCCAAAGGCCATAAAAGCACGCAAAACCAGACCACAGATTTTCAAAAATAAAAGTATATAAAACGCATATCACTGATCCAAATAAGATCAAGAATATTCAATTCAATTCATAACAATTCAAAACCACTTGTAAGGTTCATAACCCCTCCTAATTCGAAATGCTGATTTTATAAAATTGAGTACAGACTTCAAGTGAGCCAAGTGCCTGAATAAACAATAGCCCTTCCTTGTACTTTCTTACATTGGCCTTGTGCAGAAAGGACACAAAGAAGTGGCATTTTGGCTCCTGGCTTTGCATTGAGCTATTGTCACATCTGCAAGAGGGTAGGTCTTGAGTCAAGGAACCTGTTGCGAGAGAGGCATATTTAAAGTGTAAAGTGCCTAGTCTAAAAAGGGTAAGCCAGTAACAATGGGCAAGGGATATATGCCATCTCAAGAAAAAACTCAAGGCCAGGGGTTGTTGATACTTGAGCATAATTTACAATGCTTTGCATCTTTTGGGCTGTGTCTAAACAGCAATACTCCAGATTCGCTTTTTATACACGTGGCTTAAAGTCTCTAATTTAGTCAGGGAAAAGCGCTGAAGTGCAGTTAAAATTGTTAGTCAAAAATGGAACAGCCTTTGTAGAAGGAAGGAGACATTCCATGGCACTGAGACTCCATAAAGAAATTTCCTAGGCATGTAGAATTCAATGGAGCTATCTTAAAATGGGGGCTAATCCTTTTATGTATGTGCTCACCAATCCTAATTCTAGCCTAAGTGCTTCTATCGAGACTATGGACATTAAAGTGCAAATATTTCCAAGTATTTTCCCATCCATGTTTTGCATAAAGTGCCATTGCTTAGTATTTATTGTCTCTATTGCACATAAGATGGTCAATGGAATCTTAATTTTATATACTGTTAGGAGATTATTAAAGTACCTGCAACCTGTTGTGCCATAAAGCGATTTTAGTGCATTTCCATGGGCATGAGCCTTATTTGATATGTGTGCAATATGTCGGTCGAATGTGCAGTCATCATTTTTCCAAGATAAGGATAAGACTTTACTACCTCTATGGCAGGTTTATTATAGAACCACTTATACTTTGTATTGATCTGACATCCTTTAGGATAAAACCTCATACTCTTGGTGCTGTTTATATTAACCTTCAGTCTCTGTGTGCCCAAATCAGATGACAAAATATTGAGAAGTTTCCTTTTGACGTCAGGTCTAACAAGGACAATGTCTTCCACGTAAAACAGTGTACCTAAAGGGTAAAGACCTCATTTTGGGCATCACTGACAGCCTTGCTCAGCGCATTGGGCAGGTCCACCATATAAAGAGAGAAAAGCAGTGGCGCCAACAGGCATCCCTGCTTTCAACCATTACTGGTTGGACTTATTGGCGTAATACCCCGCCTACCTCCTAACATGACAATGCACCAGGTAGCTGTGTGGAGAGCTGTAATATATTTTAGATGACCCACTGCTATTCCTATGGCCCCCAACTTTTTCCAAATGGTCGGCCTGTCCAAGTGGTCAAATGCGTTTAAAAAATCTACAAAGGCTGCATAGACAGGCCTCCTTCTTTGCTTCACATATTTTTCGAATATGAGATGGATTTCTGTTATTTTGTCCAAAGTCGAGTGACCAGCTCTAAAACCTGCCTGCTCAAAGGGAATAATATTTTTCTCTCCACCCATTCTAGTAGATTAGATAGAACACATTTGGCAACTTTTTTATGCAGAGGCAAGATAATGTTGCCCTACCATAAACTAGAGGCCACCCCAGTAAAATAACAGATACGGAAATGTACTAGTAGGTAAGAAGCCTATAAGTCTAGATCAAATTTTATCATAGAAATAGGTACTTAGGGGCAGATTTACAAAAGCTTTGTACAAATGCAAAAGCTTCATGAAAGGGTTTCAATGCTTTTGCATTTGACTCGTGAGGGACATCTAGTAACGACTAGTGGAACTGCAGCTTGAGGTATTAATAATTTCAGTGCTTTTGCATTTGACTTGTGAGGGACATCTAGTAACGACTAGTTGAACTGCAGCTCTTTGTAGAATTATTTTGATATTGGACACTATAATATTCACTGCCCACTGCTAATCTCGTCCCATAATGCTTTGCAGGGCCTTTGGTTGGGATTGTATTTTTGCCAATAACTGTGCTTGGGGTGGTCCTAGGAGGAAGGGACCACCACTGAATCGTTCACATGATATGCTTTTTGTGTTCAAGGCATCTGCTTGGTCCTCCCCCTAGGTTAGGGGGGACCCCAAAATCCTCACCTCTCTCATTGCTTGATATTTTATTGTCAAAGGTTCACTTTTGTGAATTGGTTATATGCATTTTAGCATAGAAAATTGCTTTATCAAAGCATTTGTAGGTGTTTATTATACTACTGCTACGCTACGTCAATTAGCCCAGTTTTTCACTCTGCTACGTGCAATTTGCGTAGTGTGTAGTAGCACAAACTTTGCATGCTCCGTGAGCGTAGTGAAGTATTATGCCCAGGGATATACACTGGTCCAACAGACCCCCATGTCGCAGAAAACCAAGATGTGGGAGAGGATCGTCGACAGGGTGAACGCACAATCACCATGTTTGCACACAAAGGAAGACATCCAGAACAGGTGGTATGACGTGCGCAGGAGGGTCAGGGACCTGCTCAAGAAAGACTACCTCTTGAGCCAACACACCGGCAGTGGCCCTCCTGCAAAACCAGTATACCTCAGGCCCTGGGAGGAGAAGGTGCGGGCCATCCTACCACCAGTGAGCGTATATGGACTAGAAAACATCCCAGAGCCTGGTGAGTACACAACAAATGTACACAATATTGTGCGACAATACACACACATCACTGTCTAGGGGAGAGTCAAACCATGCACCCTCAGCAAATACACACCAACCACAAGATAATCATCCCAAGATGTGTATGTCAGTCAGATAAACACAATACATGCCATCTCATAGTGATATGTAACTGTGTCATGACATGTACAAACCCAACAACAAATACAGCTAGGCAGTGGCACAAATCTAACCAACAAACACAGTCAGATATGTAGCCACCACTACAACACCACCTCACAGGGAAGCTCACTGAAAGGAAGGAATTCTGTGTATGCTGATCAAGTCAGTGTAGCCAATAGCATCATGGGAGTTGTAGTCACAGATATTGCCCACCCTCACAATACGCCCATCAACACCACAATGAACCATGCTCACATCACAGGGAGTGGAAAACAACTGACAAGATGGCTGACACTGGCTACTGCTGTGGGGAGCACAAGGCCCTGCTGGCAACTGTGCACCAACCAACAGCAGGACACCACTGATTGACATCCTGAAAGACAACTCGCACTCCCTGCAATGGAAGCACGTTCCATGGTTGGATATCTGGCTGGGTGGGAAGGAGGACTGACAGCACTGACCATAGTTACCAGCTGCTTTTCTCACACACACCCTTAACACAAACTCCACACAACTCACCTGGGAGAATGCATTGCCACACACTCTAATTAAATATCCCACAAAGAACCACCACCCTGGGTTATGCTGTGTGAAGCACAGGGGCACACATGGGACTTGTAGCCAAACTAACCCCAGGATAACACTGTCAGCCATCTTGTCAGCACAGGCACACATCTCCACAGGGAAGCAGAGTCAAAAGGAAGGAAGCATGGGCATGCTGGGAAGGGGGTGGAGGCAATTGCATGATGGGAGTGGTAGTCACAGCCCAACATCCCCCACCCACATGGCCCAGCAAGCTCACACCCAAGCATGCACACCTCACAGGGAGTGAAAAGCCACTTCAAAGATGGCTGACACTGGTGCTCAGTTGTGGGGAGCACATGGCCCTGCTGGGAACTGGGCACCAACCAACAGCAGGACACCACTGTCAGCCATCTTGCCATTGCTCTCACACTCACACACAGTGAAGTCCACTCAAAAGCAAGTAAGTATGGGCATGCTGGGAAGTGGGGTGGAGGCAATAGCATGATGGGAGTGGTAGTCACAGATATTGGTCAGCCTCACAATTGGCCCATCAACACCACCCTGAACCATGCGCACATCACAGGGAGTGAAAAGCCACTTCAAAGATGTCTGACACTGGTGCTATGTTGTGGGGAGCACAAGGCCCTGCTGGGAACTGGGCACCAACCAACAGCAGGACACCACTGTCAGCCATCTTGCCATTGCTCTCACACTCACACACAGTGAAGTCCACTCAAAAGCAAGTAAGTATGGGCATGCTGGGAAGTGGGGTGGAGGCAATAGCATGATGGGAGTGGTAGTCACAGATATTGGTCACCCCCACAACTGTCCCATCAACACCACCCTGAACCATGCGCACATCAAAGGGAGTGGAAAAGAACTGACAAGATGGCTGACACTGGGTACTGCTGTGGGGAGCACACGGCCCTGCTGGCAACTGTGCACCAACCAACAGCAGGACACCACTGACTGACATCCTGAAAGACAACTTGCAATCCCTGTAATGGAAGCACGTTCCATGGTGGAATATCTGGCTGGGTGGGAAGGAGGGCCGGATGTCAACCAAATACAACCAATGCAGACCATGTACACACCCCAACATTCATATAGAAATGCCCAAAGTATGCAGGACAATGTGCTACACCAATATCAACCTCTGACTGTGACAACTTAGGACAATGCAATGTACAGGCCCGCATCCAGAGGTACAGTCACAACTGTCAGGTGTGTGAACCATTGATGCCTGCAGAAACATAACATACATTGTGTGTGTCTCCCAAAAACAGGTGATGATGGGGACACAGCAGCAGACGCTGAGGAGTCCCCGTCCCAGGCTCAAGGGGAAACGGAGCTCACTGGTGTGGAACAGCCTCTGCCCTCCTCGGATGACGAAGACCTACCTGGCACCTCCAGAGCAAGTCATCATGCAGCACCAGCAGGACCACCAGCTGCACCCCCTGCACCCACCCCTCCAATGACTGTCAACACACAAACCACCCCTGCCGACACGGACAGACCAAGGAGCACCACCACCACCAGCACACGGACCCTGGACCAACGTGGGGCTATGGACACCAACACCACCAACAACCCCCAAGGGGGCCCAGGGTCACCTGTGCGTGCCACCTCAGGTACTGCACGTGTCGCCAGGGGTGGTGGGAGGGGTGGGAGACATAGGTCGCTGATCGCAGAGGGGTCTGGACTGCATGATGACCCACAACTGGTACGCATAGCTGATGCGTACCAGTCCAGCACCGGAGAGCTCAGCCAGGTAGTGGGGCTCCTCAGGGACATCAAACAGCAGCAGGCTGCCCATCATGCCCGCTTGGACTTACACATGTCCCGCGTGGAGTCCAAGTGGGACACACTGCAAGAGATGACGGTGGTGCATAGGGACATATTACAATGCCTCCGCCAGATGAGCAGCAACAAGTCAACACCTCCCTGTGTGCCCACAACATCTGGTGCTGAAACAACTGCAACTGCCACAGGGAGGGAGGATGACTCTGGCGGAGAGTCCCCTGCACCGCAGCAGCCTGCACTTGAGGGTCCCCCTCCCAAAGAAGAGGGGTCGTCCGAGGAGGGGCAACTGAGAGGCCGATGGCCATGTGCAACCCCCAGGAAGCCAAAACCTGTTCTGGATAATCACCTTTGTGCGCAAACTGTTCACCCTGTTGACTGCAACACAACTCCCCCACATGACATGGGGAGTACAAGTTGGACCAATGTATCAGCTGACTGTGGACTTTACTCAGGGCATTTCTGCTACCAGGACTTCCAATTCATCTAGGAACTTTGGATTACAATCACAATGTACAGCACCCACCATCCTGTGCACTATACACACACATGTATGACAATAAACACACTAATACACAATACCTGCCTCTGTTGTGATTCCAACGTGGTTTCTGTCATGGAGATGATGACCTGCGAAATTACACTGTGCATGCTAACTGCTACAGCAAGTACAACACAGGCATGTGAGTCATGGCAACGTGACACATATGAGAGAGACACACCACCAGGGCTACACAACATATACACACCTAGGCCATCTGACTCATCGCCTACACTGATGTTGCCAGGAAATATGGTGCAATGCACAGACACAACACCTATTCACAGTCTTTGTCAACTAGCCCACTGGTGCAGTAAGCAAATGTCAGTCAGATGTGTGACCACAGACAACGCACATCACAAAGTGAAGCACAGGTTCATTACACATTTGCAACATGTTGTAACCACTACAGATGCAAGGAAATCCCACCTGGCAGCGGGCACACAGTCAACAAGTGTAGAAGGAAGGAAGTCCATGGGTGTGGCGCACATCACCTGTAGGGACACGACAGCTACCACCCTGGAAGTCGAATCACGGTGTCGGGGATCACAGTTGACCAAACGACTCTGAAAGTACCCTGTGAAGGACAGAAATGACACACAGTCAAAAGCACTGAAGAACAGGACAGAACTGCAACACTCATGCCCAATACATGTCACAAGATACCCACCCAGAACCAAGTTAGCATGTCAACACTGTTGGGGAGTACAGACTACCTGTAAGGACACATCGCTACACGCATACAGTCATGTAGCACATGGACACACTCAAACAGCACCAGAGCACCACCAACACATATCATGCATACTCACATCATTGACATGACATCTCCGGATACTCACATTCAGCTGAAGAAGTTGGTGATGAGCTGTGTGCGGACATCACCATCATCATCATCATCATCATCATCATCATCATCATCACTGGCATCGTGGTCCAGGCCAGGATCCTCCACAGGTGGCGGATGTTGGTCATCGTCATCCAGGATGAGAGGCAACTCCTTCCGCACTGCCAGGTTGTGTAGCATGCAGCAGACGATGACAATCTTGCACACCTTTGCTGGGGCATATGGGAGGGCCCCTCCTGTCTTATCTAGGCAGCGGAAGTGGCTCTTCAGGAGACCAAATGTCCGCTCGATCACTCTCCTGGTCCGACCATGTGCCTCATTGTAGCACATCTGGGTTGGTGTCACAGGGTTCCTGAGGGGCGTCAGCAACCACGGCATGTTGGGGTATCCGGAGTCACCTACATACAGACAATTGCACATTAGCTGAGTTGGAAAAGAGGGTGGAACACTACATTGCAGAACACACACAATGGTACAAAGTCAGTACACACCAACAAGCCAGGCACGCTGGTTCCGCATCTGTGACATCATCCTCGGGATGCGACTACTCCTCATCACGTAGGCATCGTGTGCAGAACCTGGGAAACGGGCACAGACGTGTGAGATGCTCATATCTGCAAGACATACCACCAGTGCATTGACCGAGTGGTAGTGCTTGCGGTTCCTGTATGCCTGCTCTTGGGCCTGTGGTGGTACCAAAGCCACATGTGTCCCATCAATGGAGCCAATGACATGCGGCATCCTCCCCAGGTCATAGAAGTCACTCTTCACGTCAGTGAGTTGTTGGAGTCTAGGGAAATAGATGTACTGGTTCAGGTATATCAACATGGCCTCCAAAACATCGCGGAGCACACGGCTGAACATGGTCTGTGACATCCCACCAGCAGTCGCCACAGTGTGTTGAAAGGTACCAGTGGCAAAGAAGTGTAGGTCTGCCATCACCTTCACCTTGGGGGTCAGCGCTGTAGGGTATGTCCGGCCAGCTTGCAAATGTGGGGCCATCCGCACCGTCAATACCTCAATCAGCAGCCTGGTGAAGTGGTACCGTCGGATGCAGTCCCGTTCCACCATGGTTGCAAGGTCAGGGAATGGTCTATGGACAGCTGGTGCCCTGCAGTGCATAGGTGAAGAAAGAAAGATTGTCAATCACCCCACATATGTGGCATTGACCATACTCAATATCATATGATACATCATTATGAGGCACAAGTACATGATGTGTGCAGTTCCGTAAGGACATGTATGGCACCTACATGGCCAACATCTTACATCACAGTTCAACAAGTGGCATCAACAAGTCCCAGGTTGTGCCATGGGATATCATGAGGCCGTGTCACAGTTCCCATCTCCTGCTGCCACGTTCCAAACACACCCCACAGTGACATGTGAGGACAGATGTGCCCCAGGCATCACAGCTCATCGACAGGTAGATTCCCAGGGACCCTGTATTGCCACATGGACACTGGCATGACATGGTGTATCATGAATACACCACAGCAAAACAACCATGACCCCCACAGGTAGTGGTCCCTGTTGCCTCGGCAGGACAGACATGGACGTCTGTGACACACACACGCACAACATCAAAGTCCATGCACAAACAACGTGGATGTGGAGACTGTCTCCCATTGTGCACATGGAATCAGAGACATTGTAAACACAACATGCACACAGACTGTGGAGGACCATCACTATTGTGGCAATGGGTCACACTGGGACGTACATACCGTCCCACATGGGACTCAGGGGGTATGTGACATGACATACACATATACCACCGTGAAATGTGACCATGCCACATGCTCAGAAATGAACAGTTGCACATCACAGTGGTCATGTGCATGACACACCAAGGATTCTGTCCCCATGAACACGTGCACAGCCTGGGAGTGGCTGCCCCCAAGTGACACCCACAGAACAACATGTTCACCCCCATACACGGAATAGGTAATGCAGCCTTACATGCCTTAGGATACAGTGTGGACAGGCTGTGGTGTTGTAGGTGTGCCCCTCACTCCCTGGGAAGTATATGTGGCTGGCATATGTTCACCTGTGACAGGCATGGTGACATATGCCAGTGACTTGTACAGGGACGCGTTGGACAGCAATGGACCGATCGGTGCGCACACATTGGCCATTGCATTCAATGTGAGCGGGTACGCGTTGTATTCGCAATATGCGTTGGACATCAATGGACCGATCGGTGCGCACACATTGGCCATTGCATTCAATGTGAGCGGGTACGCGTTGTATTCGCAATATGCGTTGGACAGCAATGGACCGATCGGTCCGCACACATTGGCCATTGCATTCAATGTGAGCGGGTACGCGTTGTATTCGCAATACGCGTTGGACAGCAATGGACCGATCGGTGCACACACATTGGCCATTGCATTCAATGTGTGCGGGTACGCGTTGTATCCCGGGTACGCGTTGTAGAGCAATGGACAGATCGGTGTGCCCGGCCGGCCCATTGCATTCAATGTGTGCGGGTACGCGTTGTATCCCGGGTACGCGTTGTAGAGCAATGGACCGATCGGTGTGCCCGGCCGGCCCATTGCATTCAATGTGTGCGGGTATGCGTTGCATCCTGGGTACGCGTTGAACTGCAATGGACCGATCGGTGTGCCCGGCCGGCCCATTGCATTCAATGTGTGCGGGTACGCGTTGTATCCCGGGTATGCGCTGTAGAGCAATGGACCGATCGGTGTGCCCGGCCTGCCCATTGCATTCAATGTGTGCGGGTACGCGTTGTATCCCGGGTACGCATTGAACTGCAATGGACCGATCGGTGTGCCCGGTCGGCCCATTGCATTCAATGTGTGCGGGTATGCGTTGTATCCCGGGTACGCGTTGTAGGGCTATGGACCGATCGGTGTGCCCGGCCGGCCCATTGCATCTGTTGTGAGCGGGTACGCGTTGAACTGCAATGGACCGATCGGTGTGCCCGGCCGGCCCATTGCATTCAATGTGTGCGGGTACGCGTTGTATCCCGGGTACGCGTTGTAGAGCAATGGACCGATCGGTGCGTACCCATTGGCTATGGCCTGGCCTGGCAATGGACGCATTTTCAAATCTTGAACGAGTCTGATGCTGTAAATTCAGTTGGTCACCCACAACAATGTTGCAAATTCATGGGTGTCATGAAGTTGAACTTTTGAAGGATGCTGTGGGTGTGTGTAAGTGGTGCAATTCCATGGATTGGCCAGATTCAGAAGATGCAAACGACTTGGACCTATCACTTTGGACACATGGGATAGTATCTGCCTCTGCAGCACACATATAATGCTGGTTGTTCCCCTGAGAGCTCACTTGCCTGCACTACATGCTCCAGGACGACATCTGCCACCACCACCACTGCTGCTGTATCTGCACCCTCTGGACCCTGCAATGGCACGTACTGTGGAGAGAGCCCCAGCCTTCAGCACTGAGGAGAACCAGGCCCTGCTGGACAGCCTCCTTCCACAGTACAGCAAGCTGTATGGGAAAGCAGGGGAGCAGGTGAGTGTGCTGTCCACTGCATCACTAAATGTGCATGTTGTCTGACTAGCAAGGCTTACAGTCTGCACGCCACTGGCTAGCAGGCTCACTGAGTAGTTGTCACCCCCCATAGTGTGTAGTTACATGCACTGAACAGGTATAGTGCAGTGACAGTGCATTTAAACAAGGTTTTACTTCCCAGGCAATGATACCATGTAGTAACTGCTGGCAAACTGTCCATAGCCATTGTTGCACTGCCTGTGTACATCATGTGCCCCTGTGATTGAGACATGTATATCCAACTGTGTAATGCACGGATATGTTGCATGTGTTGTAATGGCATTCTCACTTTGTCATCCTCACAGGTTGATGCCCACCAGAAGCAGCAGATATGGCTGACCATCGTCCGGGCAGTGAGATCCATGGGGGTCTACAATCGCTGGATCCGCAACTGCCAGAAGAGGTGGCAGGACCTTCGGGGCTGGACCCGGAGGATCGCACGGGTCCAGCTGAAGCTGTCGCCTCCTCACAGGAGGGGCGGACACCGGACCCTGACCCCCCACATGCTCAGGATCCTGGCGGTGGTCTTCCCTGATCTGGATGGGCAGCTGAAGGCCAGAGAGCAGCAAGGAGGGGGTGAGTCCATGACTGCATTGTGAACTTTGTCTGCCATGCTATGTGCCCTCCTCTGGCCTGGTTAAACGTCCACAGTACATCTGTCATGTGGTCCAGGACCCATGTCCCTCAATTGTGCACTGCCCACTCCTCATTTGATACCCAGGTGTGGCCCTTACAGTCAGGGAATTGTGTCACTTGGGTACTGTGTCCTTGCATTTTGCTTAGCTCAAGGTGGGGGACAGCATTTGTTCCCCTAACTCTGTGGTGGGCATCATGGGTGGGTCCATTGCTTACACAATGCCTGTGTTCTAATATGTAATCTGCGTGTTACTTTGATATGTGGTCCAATTGCTGAGCTGATCCACCACATGTGACTGGGGTATCTGGCACACACCCATGCTGCAGGTGGGAACAATGTTTGGGCCCCAGAAGTGTGTATATTATGTGTGTCACACATACTTAGCCACCTGCCTACTGTCCAGGGCTCATCCCTCATTCACATGGGGCAGGACAGTCATGCCTACTCCAGGCCATACAATACACTCTGTACTCCCACTCCCGTGTATCAGCTGACACGTTGTGCTCAGTGATATGTCCCCTCAGGTTTCTGCCTCTGTGTCAGTGTGCTGTGGCTTCGTTGTCAGGACTGCTGGGGTGTTTCTCGGTTGGGGCTCAGCATGCCACCGGAGATGTGACCATAGGAGACGATACTTGTGTGACACATAGGTGTTTGATCACCTGACCGTGCAGACTGCGGTATGCGAATGTGAAGTTCAGGCAGCTGTTTCCCATTTACAGCAGATTGTGAGGTGCTCAGGTTCAGACGGTTGTGTTACAGGTCTCCCATATGTCCAATCGGTATGACGTGGACAGATAAGGGTTCAGATGATGTGGTGTGTGGGGGATGTACATGTGCACTTGTTCAGCTCCAGGACTTGCATTCCCCATGACCTACTATTGTGACACAGTGCAGACTGTTGTTGTCTGGCTGCCCTGCCCATGTGACTGGAGACAGTGATGTATGACTTAGCAGGCATGCCTGTGCCATGGCATGTAACTTCCTATGAGTGATCCTGCAGGGGAGTGACATGTGCTACATGCACACCATTGTGGCAATGGCTATCAGGACATGGGTGCAATGGTGTCTGTCGCTGGTATGCATCACATGCATTTCATATTTGACTCTGGGCATCCCTTTCATCCGGACACCTGTACTGACTCAGTGGCAAGAGTTGTGATGTGTGCATGTTCACATGCTTCACCGTGTTCTCTGCACTGTCCAACTACTGTGAAGGTGGTGCATGTGTCCACACTGGGGTATTGCCATCCAACAGACACCAGACAGATGGGTGCAAGGCCAGGAGGGATGTGAGTGCCATGGTTGACCATCAGACTGACAATTGGCTTCTCCTATTCTGTTTGGGCACTTTTGGCAATGTTCAACTAAGGATGCCAGGGCTTGCTCTGTAATGTGCTGTAATTACTGTGGTGTGTGCGTTCGGTGCAGGTGACTGATGTCTGTCTGTTTCCCTATTGTTTGCAGATACATCCACGGCCACAGGAGGGGACAGCTCCACGGACCAGGAGGAGCCGCAGAGCCAGACTGGGTCAGCAGCCGAGGAGTGGTCGGAGGGACCCAGTGGCACGGAGGGCGAGGGGAGCCACACCGAGGAGTCCTCAGCAGCATCCACCTCAGCTGAGGACCACAGCAGCTCGGAGGATGACTCCCTTGTGGATGCGGGTGTCAGCAGCCACCACACCCCAGTTAGTGTTGCTGTCCCCGCCACCACCACCACCACCACCACCGCCCTCCCATCGGCTCCCATTCCCGAGGTCCGTGGAGGCTCCCATGTTCAGGAGCGTGTCTCCTTCGGGCCAGGCACCACACCCCCTGCCCTTGTGTCCCCTGCTGCCCTGAGTGAGGAGTCTGTGTACCTCCTTTGCCAGCTCCATGTAGGGCAGACAGCGATGCTGAGTGTCCTCCATGCACACACCACTCTGTTGACTCAGCTGGTGTCGTTCATGGAGGGCATCGCATCGGGCATGTCTGCCCTACGGAGGGGCAATAGGTCCATGGACTCCTCCCTGATGGCAGCAGTGTCCCTCCTCCAACAATCCCTCACCCCTCCTGCCTCTGCCCCATCCACACTCCCCAGCACCTTACCTGTCCCAAGCACACACACACCGGCACAGGCACACACCAGCACAGACACAAGCAGCACACAGACACACACGCCAAAATCAAGACGCACACGCATGCACAGTCAGGGGACTGAAACCACACTCACAGGGGATGGGGCCCAGGCACACACACACGCATCCACGAGCACTGCGCAGTCCTCAGTTACCTCTCCCTCCAAATCCCCTTCCCTTGCCTCACCTGCAACCCCAAAGACACAGCGGCTCTTCCTCAGTGACCTCGGCCTCTTCCCCTCTGATCCAGCTGATCCAGCATTCAGGGGGAAGAGGAAGCCCACCCACACGGAGCAGAGTGCCCCTCGCCCCCGGACACCCTCCCCCAGGCGCAGACCGACTGACGCCCCATCCGCAAGTCCCCCCGGACCCGGAAGAGCAAGACCCCGCCGCCACCCTGCAGCTCAGGCCCCAAGTCTCCTTCCTCCATCCCTCAGGCCCCCACTCCACAGGTGCCCCCACCACACCCTGCCCCAGGTTCCCCCACCCACAGATACACCATCCCCAAAATGATCCGGCCTTCTCTCCCTGCCACTTGCTCTTCCGGCACCACACCCCCCGCTGCGCATGTCTGTGCCACTGGTGTGGAGACGGTGTCCTCCCCCTCTGTCCTGCCCACCTTACCTGATCCCCATTCTCCTCCCCTGGAGATAGGCACTGCAGTGGAGTCCACTCCAACCCGGTCTGACTTGGGCACTGCAGTGGGGAACCTGTCCACTCCATCTGCACGGCCCACTGCAGTCGTGCCGGCACCCACACCATCTGACTCATGCCCCCCAGTTGTGCCGGCACACACCATGTCAGACACCTCCACTGCAGTTGTCAGTGGCTCTCCAGCACCCACCACCCCTTCCCTGCCTCCTTCTGGTGAGCCCTGATCCTGTCCCTGCGGTGCCTGGCCTGCCCCCCGTATGCCCCTCCGAGGGGATTGTCCCTGGTGTTTATCAGTGCAGGCATAGGTAGGGTGACATCTGCCACTGTCACCCTGTTTTGACTTTCAGGATGGACTGGCCATTGGCCTTTGTTTCTTTTTACTGGACTTCAACTTTTGAACCCACATATGCTGAATAAAGCAACTTTCTGTTCTCTAGTGGTTTTGCTTCTGATGTACATGATGTTGATGATGCTAACCATGCCCTTGCTGCAGTGATGGTGATATTTGGTCTCATGAAAATGAAGTGTTACTGTGCAGGAACCCATGTGGTCCAGGGGGAATGTGTCCTATCCTGTAGTGTATCCATGTCATCCTTAGCAGCATCTGAGGGTGTCATGTTTTCAATATTTGGCAATGGGATTTCCTACTTACATTAGCAATGTCACAACTGTGGCTTCCACCCCTGCACATCTGTTGTGCTTGCCATTGTTCAATTAGTCTACTTCCCTGACCGTGTGGCCATCTCCACTGGACATGCAGGTTTGGGCATCAATGGGGAAGGACTCATCTGTGTTGTCAGTGCAACTTGCTATACATGTGTGTTGGATCTGTGCTGATGATTTCGTTGACACTCCCATGACCAGGCTGATGTGACGGGAGCCTTCATTTGGTGCTAATTGTTGACTGTGTGACCAAGTGTTCTGCTGACATGATGGAGCCCTACTGAGGCAACATATGGCACAGCTTTCCTCACACAGGAGTGGAGTCCCCTCATGGCAGTGTGTACTCCTGTGACATCGCCTGCGCCCAAGGTGTGTGTTGTATGAGCATGTCTGTGTGTTCACTTCCATTTTGCTGTGCATGCTGGGATCCCTAGTGATGTTCCTGTTTGTGATGCTTGCTGAGTTGACCTATGTTCCCCCAAAGTCTTCTCCCTGGGTTCTCTGTGATGTGGGTGCATGGCACATTACTGGTCATCAGGGTGTCACCCATAGGTGTGTTTGCTGTCAGGGCTGAGTTTGTGGGCAGACGCAGATGGGACACAGTCAGGATTCCCCTTGGCACTTGTTGTTTACACCTGTCATGTAATTTCCAGTTTGTGTTAGCTTTCAGTGATTGTGACACGTTGTGTGTGTGACTGCTGGCACTCCTCAGGATCAGGGCTGCAATGTTGGTAGTTGTCTATGTGTGTTCTTTGTGGGTGACCTTGGCTTCTTCATTGGTGTGGGACTGTGGCTGGGTTCCCATTGATTGGTGTGGTATTGCCGTCATGTCCATGTACAGCGTAGTGTGCAGTATGTCAGACATTCAGGAGTCTTGTTGAGTGGCCATGTGTGATGTGTTTCTGCACCTTGGTTCCCACCACCACCCATGGGATTGTCATGGGTGCATGTGCAATGTCACCAGTGCATGTGAGCTTCACTGCTGCACATTGTTGGAGGTCGAGGTGTGTGGTGTTGAGTGTGTGCAGATGAGAGTTGTTGCCCGGCTAGACCCCTGCCTCCATGTTGGCCTTGGCTTACTGGCTGTGCTGATTGATTTGTGCTTGTGTAGGTGTGATGGTAGTTTGTTGCTCAGGACACATGACTGTGGTTCACAGTGTGAACGACATCTAGCTTTGTCATCACAGTGGGATTGTCATGCAGCCCAGGGTCACCACATTGTGGGGACCCTTGGGGTAGTGCTGTGGTGTGTCTGTGTCTTGCTGTGTCAGTTGCTGTTCCTACATGCTTGTGTGACATGTGTGATTTGTGCTCCCTCTCATCTAACAATGCCTGATTGCCCACATAGGGGATTTGGATCCATGAGTTACCTTTGTGTGGCACTGTATGCACATCTGTGTAATTGGTATTCAGGCCTCATCATGTGTTGTGTGGTTGCCTGGGGACACTGGCACCCCCCTCACCTGGTGTGTTTGATGTGCAGTGTGGGTCTGCCTGTTTGTGTTTGTGCATCTGCACCACTGCATTGGCATATCTTTAGTGTGCCATTGGCTGTATGTTGTTTGGTGGGTTCCCCTGCTGTCCCTGGGACTCCTAGGTCATCAGTCAGCACAATGATCATTGTTTGTGTGTCCCATTGCTGCCATGGTATGGTATCTGTTCACCTCACATCTACAGTCTCCACAGGGTATCTGCATTTGTGTGCCCATTGGTGCAAATATGTGGGTCTGCATTATGATGGTCACTTCTGTCATTGTGTCATTGATGAATGTTGACAGTGCCAGCCCCCATGGGTGATGTTTGTCTGCACATGGCCAAAGGTATGTCTTATTTGCACTGCAGTGTTTGCCTCCCCCAATCTATGTTGCTATGGGACACAAGCACTACTTTGCCACTGATGTGTTTGTTGTTCTGTGACCAGGAATCATCCATGCAGTTTTGCAGTTGCAGCTTTTTCAATGTCAACACTTACATTTTGGTCACTGTGATGATGGGTGTTTGGACCCCATTGCCACAATGTTCAAGATGTGCTTCAGCTATGGGCCCCACACTTACATTTTGGTCACTGTGATGATGGGGGTTTGGACCCCATTTCCACAATGTTCAAGATGTGCTTCAGCTATGGGCCCCACACTTCCATTTTGGTCACTGTGATGATGGGGGTTTAGACCCCATTGCCACAATGTTCAAGATGTGCTTCAGCTATGGACCCCACACTTACCTTTTGGTCACTGTGATGATGGGGGTTTGGACCCCATTGCCACAATGTTCAAGATGTGCTTCAGCTATGGGCCCCACACTTACATTTTGGTCACTGTGATGATGGGGGTTTAGACCCCATTGCCACAATGTTCAAGATGTGCTTCAGCTATGGACACCACACTTACCTTTTGGTCACTGTGATGATGGGGGTTTAGACCCCATTGCCACAATGTTCAAGATGTGCTTCAGCTATGGACCCCACACTTACCTTTTGGTCACTGTGATGATGGGGGTTTAGACCCCATTGCCACAATGTTCAAGATGTGCTTCAGCTATGGACCCCACCCTTACCCTTTGGTCACTGTGATGATGGGGGTTTAGACCCAATTGCCACAATGTTCAAGATGTGCTTCAGCTATGGACCCCACACTTACATTTTGGTCACTGGGATGATGGGTGTTTTGACCCCATTGCCACAATGTTCAAGATGTGCTTCAGCTATGGGCCCCACACTTACATTTTGCCACAGTGGTCATGGTCTGCTTGCATTGTGGGGGCCACACACATTTATGTGTGATACATGTGATAGGGGGTCACATTGTATGTTCAAAGTCATGTTCAGTGTTGTAGGCATTTGACACAGTCTACACACGCTTGTCATGGTGTTGGGGGGATGTATTTATGTTGCATTCTTTATGTTGGTGTGTGCTTGTTGTGTCATGTATTAGCCATCCTATGAGTGGGGGTGTTGTTGGTGGTAGGCATCCAGCCCCCCATGGGTAGAGGTGGTAGTAGTGGTAGGCATCTGGCACCCCCTGGGTAGGGGTGGTGGTAGTAGTGGTAGGCATCTGGCACACCCTGGGTAGAGGTGGTAGTAGTGGTAGGCATCTGGCACCCCCTGGGTAGGGGTGGTAGTAGTGACAGGCATCCAGCCCCCCATGGGTAGAGGTGGTAGTAGTGGTAGGCATCTGGCACCCCCTGGGTAGAGGTGGTAGTAGTGGTAGGCATCTGGCACTCCCTGAGTAGGGGTGGTAGTGGTGGTAGGCATCCAGCCCCCCATGGGTAGAGGTGGTAGTAGTGGTAGGCATCTGGCACCCCTGGGTAGGGGTGGTAGTAGTGACAGGCATCCAGCCCCCATGGGTAGGGGTGGTAGTAGTGACAGGCATCCAGCCCCCATGGGTAGAGGTGGTAGTAGTGGTAGGCATCTGGCACCCCCTGGGTGGAGGTGGTAGTAGTGACAGGCATCCAGCCCCCATGGGTAGAGGTGGTAGTAGTGGTAGGCATCTGGCACCCCTGGGTAGGGGTGGTAGTAGTGACAGGCATCCAGCCCCCCATGGGTAGGGGTGGTAGTAGTGACAGGCATCCAGCCCCCCATGGGTAGAGGTGGTAGTAGTGGTAGGCATCTGGCACACCCTGGGTAGAGGTGGTAGTAGTGGTAGGCATCTGGCACCCCCTGGGTAGGGGTGGTAGTAGTGACAGGCATCCAGCCCCCATGGGTAGAGGTGGTAGTAGTGGTAGGCATCTGGCACCCCTGGGTAGAGGTGGTAGTAGTGATAGGCATCCAGCCCCCCATGGGTAGAGGTGGTAGTAGTGGTAGGCATCTGGCACCCCCTGGGTGGAGGTGGTAGTAGTGACAGGCATCCAACCCCCATGGGTAGAGGTGGTAGTAGTGGTAGGCATCTGGCACCCCCTGGGTAGGGGTGGTAGTAGTGGTAGGCATCTGGCACCCCCTGGGTAGAGGTGGTAGTAGGGTAGGCATCTGGCACACCCTGGGTAGAGGTGGTAGTAGTGGTAGACATCTGGCACCCCCTGGGTAGGGGTGGTAGTAGTGACAGGCATCCAGCCCCCCATGGGTAGAGGTGGTAGTAGTGGTAGGCATCTGGCACCCCTGGGTAGAGGTGGTAGTAGTGACACACATCCAGCCCCCATGGGTAGAGGTGGTAGTAGTGGTAGGCATCTAGCACCCCTGGGTAGAGGTGGTAGTAGTGACAGGCATCCAGCCCCCCATGGGTAGAGGTGGTAGTAGTGGTAGGCATCTGGCACCCCCTGGGTAGAGGTGGTAGTAGTGACAGGCATCCAGCCCCCATGGGTAGAGGTGGTAGTAGTGGTAGGCATCTGGCACTCCCTGAGTAGGGGTGGTAGTGGTGGTAGGCATCCAGCCCCCCATGGGTAGAGGTGGTAGTAGTGGTAGGCATCTGGCACCCCCTGGGTAGGGGTGGTGTTAGTTGTTGGCATCCAGACCCCTATGTTTATATGTGGCATTGGTGATGGCCATCCCGCCCCTATGGTGCTGCTGTTGCTGGTGTAAGTAATTTCTGCATCCCTCTGTGTGTGTGTGATATGTCGGGTACGTGTAGTTTGTTTTTGTGGTTGGTGTCTGACTTACCTTCTGTGCCGTACGCGTCCGTGCCTGTTCCGGTAATAGATGTGGAATATTGGTAGGATCGGCACGATGGGATTCATGGTTGGTTCGTCTCGTTCGTCTTTGTCGTTGCTTCGCCTCGTCCTCGTGGCTGGCGTGTTCGTCTTGTAGCCGTGGATCGTCTTGTGGCGCGAATCGGAGCTTATGTGCGCCTCTCCCGGATGCTTAGACGTGCCGTGCGTAGCGACGGGTTCGGCGCGTACGGAAAGCGCCTCGTACTTGTCCGGCCGGACGGGGCTCTATTCTGGCTTCCGTGCGACTCGATTCTGCGTTTGCGGATCCGGCTCGGTCGGAGAACAGGACCTGGATTGGGTGAGTACGACTGGGTCGGAATCTATGCAGTTGTGCGCATCGTACTTACTCGTTCAGTAGAATGTGCGAGTCGGTCGGGAAACAGGCATTCGCCTGGCTTTTTTCCCGGCCGAATAGTGTTAGGTGCGCCTCCAACCGAGATCGGAATCGGCCCCTCTGTCTGGTAGGAGGGAAAAAGAAGTACATCTTCCAGATGAACCCTCATATAAAGACTGTAACACTACTATCTTGAAGGTGGAAGATTTTCAATAATTTTCTTTACTTTTTCTAAACTGACTGGCTGAAGAGACTGTTTATCTTTCTTGGTCCAAAAAACCTTCCCATTCGGTACGCTAAATAACACATCGTCACTCTCAGGGATGTGCCATGAAAGCACATCCTCTGGTTTTCCATTGATCGTAAGAAAAAGAATATTGTGATCACTCAAAATATTCTTTATCACCTTTAGATTAGCTAAAAAAGGGTAAAACATATATGAACGAATACCATAATCAATTATTGAGGACAATTAAATCATGTTCCCTACAACCCTCCAGTCTCAAAGATCCTCTTTTATTTGTCCTGGAGGAAGCAAGGAACAAGGTGTCCAGAATACAAACAGCCTCTTCTTTTTCTTTGTCTGCAAAAAGAGAAAGTGAATGCATACAAACAGATGCATTTCGTTCTCCCATTAATAGGACCTTGGATATGCCCACCTTACACACAATCTTGTTAATAAAGCCAAACAAATCACTCAGAAAATGAGTATTTTCTTGACCAGGTAGAATATAAATGTAAGCCAAAGAAAAGGGAAAGACAGAATGGTACCCTGAGTTCTGCTCTAGGAAAACAGTACAATGTAGAAGGTATGAATGGTGCTGATATACTTGATATGACCACGTATAATTTGTAGATAGCAGCATGGCTATACCACCACTGGCATGGCCTATTTGTGACTTAATAGCAGGGGAACTAATTACAAAGAAATGTTATACCTCAGAATCGAATGGAGCTCACATTGTTTCATGCATATAACTGCAGGACCTAGAGCATCCAGATTCTGGATTTTCCCCAAATTGTTCTAGCAGCCCGCTATATTACATGAAACAATTTAAAAGGCAAGGGACACACTACTAAACACCCCACTTCATCACATTTTGGGCAGCCTTTTTTCCAGTGTTTAAGAAATCATCTAGGTTGTTTCTCCCTACCAGAGTGGGGATGATATCCACAAGTGGATAACTGCTATGGAAAGGGCCTGTAGAGTCCAACAGGTCCCCCAAAGGCAGTGGGCAGCAATCTTGTGGCTCTCCTTTTCAGATAAAGGTAGAGACAAGCTCCTCACTGTTAGAGAAGAGGATGCTGATGACTATGAAGTCCTGAAGAGTGCACTGATAGATGGGTTTGGCTTAACCACTGAGCAGTACAGGTTGAAGTTCAGAGACACCCAGAAGGCACAGACTCAGGACTGGACTGACTTTGTAGATTGTGCAACCAAGGCTCTGGAGGGTTGGCTGGTTGGCAGTAGGGTTACTGATTTCAAGGGATTGTATAATCTAATGATGAGAGAACAGATCCTTATTAATTGCCAGAACCAGTTGTTGCATCAATACCTGGTGGACTCAGATCTGACCTCTCCCCAAGAATTGGGAAAGAAGGCAGACAAATGGGTCAGAACCAGGGTAAGGCAGAAACCCCAGAACCAAGGGGGTGACACTCAAGAAGCAAGATCCTAAGGGCTCTGAGAAAGGTGGGGATAAGTCAAAAGACCAGAAGTCTTCACAAGGGCCCCAAAAATCTGCATCTGGTGGGGAGTCACAATCCAACAAGGGAAAAGGCCAAAAGAAGCCCTGGTGCAAATTCTGTAAACAGAAAGGGCACTGGACTACTGATTGTAACAAGTCCAAAGACCAAACCACCACCACTCCTGCCCCTGAGGCAACTGTTCCCCCTAGCTCAGCTACTGGTGGATGTGGTACTCAGAATAAGGGTGTAGTAGGGTTGACCCTGGGTTCTGAAGTGGACTCTGACCTAGTCAAAGTGCCCACTCAGGCAATGCTGATTTGTGATGGAGACCTTGATATGTCCTTCCTAGTAAGCTCCAGTAATCTGGGCAAATACAAACAGCACCCTGTAATAAATGGCAAACAGGCTGTGGCATTTAGGGACACAGGTGCTAGTGTCACCATGGTGGCAGAGGATCTTGTGGACCCTGGACAGATCATCCTGGGCGAAATGTACCAGGTGACCAATGCAAGCAATGTCAGGACCAATCATAGTCTGGCAGTTGTGAATTTCTCCTGGGGAGGGGTAACTGGAATCAAGAAGGTTGTAGTCAGTGCAGGCCTCCCTGTAGAATGTCTACTGGGCAATGATCTAGAGACTTCAGCCTGGTCTGAAGTAGAGTTATGGACTCATGCTGAGATGTTGGGCATCCCTGCAGAGGTATTTGCTGTGACCAGGTCACAAGCAAGAATGCATAACACTGAACCAGCTCTGGATCCTGGAACAATGGACCAGATGCTTCCCAAGAGGAGGAGCAGTAGGGTAAAGGCAATGCCTTCCCTCTGTCTCAGATCACAGATTCACCTCCAGAGGGAGGTGAAGCAGATCCTGAAGAAGGAACTGCCCCAGAGGGACTTGAGCCTGATCAGGTTGAGTTCTTGGGGGCAAGGGGCCCTTCTAGGGAAGATCTGAGTAAGGAGCAACAGTGCTGCCCCTCTCTTGAACCCCTCAGACAGCAGGCTGCTGCTGAGGCTGCTGGGAGTGCTAGGGGGTCCCATAAAGTTTATTGGGATGAGGGACTCCTATATTCTGAGGGTAGAGATCCAGCCCCTGGAGCCACTAAGAGGATGGTGATACCTCAGAAGTTTAGGGGGTTCCTCTTGACCCTAGCACATGATATCCCTTTGGCAGGTCACTTGGGCCAAAACAAGACCTGGGACAGGTTCCACATTTTCATTGGCCACATATGTCAGAGGACACAAAGGAGTTTTGTCGCTCCTGTGTCACATGCCAAGCCAGTGGCAAGGCAGGTGGCACAACAAAGGCCCCCCTGATACCACTACCTGTGGTGGGGGTACCCTTTGAAAGGGTAGGGATTGACATTGTTGGTCCCCTTGACCCTCAAACTGCATCTGGGCACAGATTTATCCTGGTGGTAGTGGATCATGCCACCAGGTACCCAGAGGCAATTCCTCTGAGGACCACCACAGCCCCTGTGGTGGCAAGAGCCCTCATTGGAGTTTTCTCCAGAGTGGGTTTCCCAAAGGAGGTCATCTCTGACAGAGGTACTAACTTCATGTCAGGATATCCGAAAGCAATGTGGAAGGAGTGTGGTGTAACTTATAAGTTCACCACCCCCTATCACCCACAATGCAATGGGTTGGTTGAACGTTTCAACAAAACCCTGAAGGGAATGATTAAAGGACTCCCAGAGAAGCTTAAGCAGAAATGGGACCTTCTTCTTCCTTGCCTATTGTTTGCATACAGAGAGGTTCCACAGAAGGGGGTTGGTTACAGCCCATTTGAGCTTCTGTTTGGGCACCCTGTAAGAGGTCCATTGTGTTTGGTTAAAGAAGGCTGGGAGTTACCTCTCAAACCCCCCAAACAGGATGTGATGGACTATGTACTTGGTCTCCGCTCCCGGATGGCCGTATACATGAAAAAGGCAACCAAAAACCTGGAGGCCAGCCAAGAATTGCAAAAAGCTTGGCATAACCAGAAGGCTGTACTGACTGTATACCAGCCAGGACAGAAAGTGTGGGTGTTGGAGCCTGTGGCCCCAGCAGCCCTCCAAGACAAGTGGAGTGGCCCCCATACCATAGTTGAACAGAAGGGAGAAGTCGCCTATCTGGTGAATCTTGGAACTCCCAGGAGCCCCCTGAGGGTGCTCCATGTCAACAGATTAAAGCCATATGTTGACAGGGCTGACATGGGCTTGCTCATGGCAACTGATGAGGACCAGGAGGCGGAGAGTGACCCTCTCCCTGACCTGCTCTCTCAGAACCCTGATGATGGGTCAGTAGATGGTGTTGCTTTGGCAAGCAGCCTCACTGACCATCAGCAAACTGAGTGCAGACAAGTTCTGCAACAGTATAGACATATGTTTAGCCTGACCCCTAGTCAGACTACCTGGTGCACCCATGAGGTGGACACTGGAGACAGTCTGCCTGTCAAGAGTAAAATCTACAGGCAACCTGACCATGTCAGGGACTGTATCAGGACTGAAGTCCAGAAAATGTTGGAGCTAGGTGTAATTGAGCCTACAGATAGCCCTTGGGCTGGCCCAGTAGTCCTGGTACCCAAGCCCCATACCCAGGGTGGTAAGAAAGAAATGAGGTTTTGTGTAGACTACAGAGGCCTCAATGCAGTCACTAGGACTGATGCCTATCCCATACCAAGGGCAGATGAGCTGATTGATACTTTGGCCTCAGCCAAGTATCTAAGTACATTTGACCTAACAGCTGGCTACTGGCAGATCAGATTAGCTGATGATGCAAAAGCCAAAACAGCATTTTCGACCCCTAGTGGGCTCTACCACTTTGTGGTGATGCCCTTTGGATTGAAAAATGCACCTGCCACTTTTCAGAGGTTGGTGAATAAAGTTCTGGCAGGGATGGAAACTTATTGCTCAGCTTATCTAGATGATATTGCTGTCTTCAGTTCCTCCTGGCAGTATCACCTGGTCCACCTCAGGAATGTTTTGGAGGCCCTGCAGAAAGCAGGCCTCACTATCAAGGCCACTAAGTGCCAGATAGGGCAGAGTCAGGTTGTGTACCTGGGCCACCTTGTAGGTGGAGGCCAGGTTCAGCCTTTACAGAGCAAGATCCAAACCATAATGGAATGGGTTGCTCCAATCACCCAGACACAGGTGAGAGCCTTCTTAGGCCTGACTGGGTACTATAGGAGGTTTGTCAAGGGATATGGATCTATAGTGACCCCCTTGAATGATCTGACCTCAAAGAAAATGCCAAAAAGGGTTCAGTGGACAGCTAGCTGTCAGAAGGCATTTGAAGACCTAAAGCAGGCCATGTGCACTGCCCCCATCTTGCAGAGTCCAGACTACACCAAAAAGTTCATTGTCCAAACAGATGCTTCTGAGCTGGGTGTGGGAGCTGTACTGTCCCAACTGAATGATGAAGGTCAATACCAGCCAGTAGCTTTTATTAGCAGAAGGCTGACCCCTAGAGAGAAACGTTGGTCAGCTATAGAGAGGGAGGCCTTTGCTGTGGTGTGGGCCCTGAAGAAGCTGAGGCCATACTTGTTTGGCACTCACTTCATAGTTCAGACTGACCACAAGGCCCTCCTATGGCTTAAACAAATGACAGGAGAAAACCCAAAACTTTTGAGGTGGTCCATTTCCCTACAGGGGATGGATTATACAGTGGAACATAGACCTGGGACCCAACATGCCAATGCAGATGGACTCTCAAGGTATTTCCACTTTGAACACGAAGACTCAACTGGTCAAGGTTAGTTTAGTGTCCCTGCGTTTGGGGGGGTTGTGTAGGAGAGTAGGATCTGCCTCTTATGTTGCCCCCACTTTTTTTCTGATGTTTACACTGGTTTCTGGCTATAGTCTGGCTGGAACCCTGCCAATCAGGGCCCCAGCCTCTCTGTTCTCTCTAAACGATTTGGAGTGCACTCTAGGTGCACTAGTGATTGGATACTGTGGTACCTTATGAGTCCCTAGTATATGGTACCTTAGGTACCAAGGGAATAGGTACTTCACAGGCCTACCAGGGGCTGAAGCATGTATTATGCCACCCCTGGGAAGCAGACTAAATCTGACACCACAGGCCTGCTACTGCAGCCTGGGTGAGGAAGTGCTAGCACCCCTCACTGAGATATAGGTCCCCTATATCTCTCCTGCACACACATTGAGACTTATCAGTCACCCCTAAAGCAGGCCCTATCAATCCTGAGGGCAGGGTGCTTAGTTTCCATGTGAGGGGGTGTCTCTGCCTGAGCAGGGCCCCTCTGCAGCTCTCAGAGTCCATTCTCTGGGGCTGTTTGTGGATGCGGTTAAACCATATACTCTTAAGTGCATTATATCCTTGCGGTAGAATGCTAACTTTGGAATGGCTGCATCAAAACATGTTGTGTTTGGTGTCAAACATCATGGAATACTACCCCCCCGCCAGTTCTGGTGGCGGGGGTAGCATTCCAAAAAAAAAAAAAAAAAAACTGGGAACGTTACGGGGCCCCCTGGAATCAGAATGCAAACGCCCTGACAGGGAAAAACAACAATGGGTAAAGAGCTACACCAGGGCACGGTGTATCATAAAAACAATGCAGACAAATTAATCTCAATGAGCAAACATTTCAGTATGACAACCAACACTTAATAGACAATTATTTATTTGATTGTATTTATATAATATAAAACACGTAAAAAATAGAAGAGACAATATTCAACAATTAATCAATAAAATTCTGTGTATTCAGTCAATAGGACACAAAATCAGGTGATAACTCTAAGGTATATGGTGTCCTGTCACTCTTATTCTGTTGACAATACAGATCCAAGTTGAAATTCACAAAGCACTGTGTAAAACAAATATGTCATAGACTGAAAGTGTAACAATATATCAAGATGTAAGGAAACTGGCGGATAATTGTAGAGCTATGCGCGTTTGCCATGCCTTCGTCAGGTTTCCGTCACAACTGTTCTCTAAAATGGAACACATCACACACTAAATTGCTGGAAACAATATGTCTGCTGATATACTAGCTATTAGTCATTAAAACTATATATCCTATATTTTAAGGAGGATGCATGATTGGTTAAAGTCATTACGTCATCTGTGCACTAAATCCTAAAAGATATACAGCATGCAATTCATGCAAGAAAAGTTTTTGAAAAACATACTTAAGACAAACGTGTGCCACGTGAAAAGAACACATGGCACACGCTTGTCTTAAGTATGTTTTTTCAAAAACTTTTCTTGCATGAATTGCATGCTGTATATCTTTTAGGATTTAGTGCACAGATGACGTAATGACTTTAGCCAATCATGCATCCTCCTTAAAATATAGGATATATAGAGGCATATTAGCAAGACCGGCGATAAAATTATCGCCGTTTTAGCGGCAGGAAACTGCCGCTAAAACGGCGATAATGGGCTTGCTAATATGCGTTATAGAATTCCAATAGAAGCCCAGGTTAGATGTGCAGGACATCTAACCTGGGCTTCTATTGGAATTCCATAACGCATATTAGCAAGCCCATTATCGCCGCTTTAGCGGCAGGAAACTGCCGCTAAAACGGCGATAATTTTATCGCCGGTCTTGCTAATATGCCCCATAGTTTTAATGACTAATAACTAGTATATCAGCAGACATATTGTTTCCAGCAATTTATTGTGTGATGTGTTCCATTTTAGAGAACAGTTGTGACGGAAACCTGACGAAGGCATGGCCGAAACGCGCGTAGCTCTACAATTTTCCGCCAGTTTCCTTACATCTTGATATATTGTTACACTTTCAGTCTATGACATATTTGTTTTACACAGTGCTTTGTGAATTTCAACTTGGATCTGTATTGTCAACAGAATAAGAGTGACAGGACACCATATACCTTAGAGTTATCACCTGATTTTGTGTCCTATTGACTGAATACACAGAATTTTATTGATTAATTGTTGAATATTGTCTCTTCTATTTTTTACATGTTTTATATTATATAAATAAAATCAAATAAATAATTGTCTATTAAGTGTTGGTTGTCATACTGAATTGTTTGCTGATTGAGATTAATTTGTCTGCATTGTTTTTATGATACACCGTGCCCTGGTGTAGCTCTTTACCCATTGTGGGGGTAGCATTCCACCCTTCCAGAGGGATAGACATGTACCTACTGTGGAAACGTGGTAGAATCCTGCAGAGCCCTGGCATCACAAAATGGATGCCACCAGTCACAGACACTGGGCTGCCCTCCTGCTGATGACCAACACTCGCAGTGGAGGAAGCCCAACAATAGATATCCTGTCCCAAGGGGGTGTGACCACCTCCCAGACAGGGTTTAGTGTATTGGGGCTGGGTGGGTGCACTCTTAGAGTGCTTTGAAGTCCTGCACTGGGGGAGCAGAAGGCTCCTCTGTGCATACCCCAGTTCAAACCGGCTCAGGGACTACCTGCCCCTGCTCTGGCGCGAAACTGGACAAAGGGAAGTAGGTGTAACCACCCACTCCCTGACCCTCCCATAGGTGGGGTCATAGAGCTAGTCCCTCACTTTCTTTTAGTATAAGAGGGGAACCTGTGCATTGCAAACTAGATATCCCTGGACGACGCTCTGAAGAAGAATCCTGGACCTTCGACGTTCCACTACCTTTGGAAGACTGAAGAATCTCCCTTGGAGTCAAGGAGTGACTCCCCTGCTTGGCAGGCACCAAAAACTACAAACGACGGTCACAAACTATGCCGCTCCCGCCGGAGTCTGAAGTCCCTGCAGCCCCAGAAGTAGATTTCCTGACTTCTCAAAGGCCATCGTGAGTCCCCAGTGAAGCTGAGGCCTGTGGACCCCAAGAGTGACGAGGAACCGCGACCCCGGGGTACCGTGCACTATTGTCAAGTGAAACCCCTTTTCAACGTCCTACGACGTTGTGCTTTGGACCACGTGTGGTCCAAGCCTCCAGCAGGAAACCCTCTGAAGATCAGAGGCCTACCTCATTCCGAGTGACCGTGGGCCCCTGTTGAGCGAATCCTCTCAAGGCATCTTTGCGATCCCTTGCCAGCCGGCTTGTGGGTCCCCTGTAGGTTTTCCTACAGAACCAAAGGGCTCCCCCGATTGCTCCAGGACTGCCCTGACTTACCTTTGCTGGGTGCGTCCCTCAGACCTTGCTGGTCTGCGCCATTGACTTTTTACACTTTCCCCTAGACTTGCTGTTACCAAGGCTTGTTGGCTCCAATCGAGCCGCCGACACTGTAGTAATCTGCAGACACTGTGGGACACGCCAAATCCAGCTCCTGGTCAACGTCGACGCCTCCTGGACCTCGTGGCTGAAGAGTCAAGGCACCCATGAACAACCTGAATCTTGCGACGACGGTGGGCATCCATCTTCCTTGCCCCGAGTCACTGCCAAGTGACTTTGAACACTGTCCCCTCTGCTTTCAGATCTTCCATCTTCTGAATCCAGGCTTGGATTCCTCCGGACACTTCTCCTGTCGCCGCAAGCAGCAAGTCTTCACTGGCTCCCATTGAAAACGACGCCGCGACCCGACACCAAAGAGCACCTATGCACCCGGCTCCCCTGGGTGAGGTAACTTCAGCACTACGGTGCTCCTGTGGGTGTGGGCCCTAGAACTACTTACCCTGTAAGTGACTTGCTTGTAGCTACCCTAGAAGTGGCCTAAAACTCTTACTTTCCAAGTGCGACTATCGCGCTGACTCGTACATGGTTCGCGTCTGTGTTAGACACACCGCGTCCAACTCCCTTGCAACTCTATCTGTAATCGCGTCCTTCGACTCGTACAAGGACCGATCGGTGTGTTCGCCTCGAACACGCAAGGGACCTTTAACATTGAAATCTCAATCGCGTCTGTTCGCATAGACTCGTACAGGACTCGCACCGGTGCCAGGACACCGCGTCCGTCCCCTGTGGGTCTCCTACAACTTCCTGGGGTGGTTCTTGGGGGTCCCTCGATTCTAGATGCCCTAGACCTAGGTCTAGCCAAACTAAGATTGTGATATTCGATTGTGCTAAACTTATTTTGATAACATTTGATTTGTACATATGTTCCTGACTTCTAATCTCATAAAGAGATTAGTAGAGAGTTGTTTATTAATAAATACATATATATTTGATATATATACCTGTGTGGTTTCTTTTCATTTGGTGATTCAAGAGATTGTGTGGTAAAACAAGCTGCTTTACATTCCTTCAAGACTTAGCCTGAAGGCTGCTCTCCACAGCTACCACTAGGATAGCTTTCTTTAAAGGTTGTCTTAAACCTATCTACCATAAGAGTCGAATTGTTCTGGTGCAAGGTGTCCACTTTAATTAGTAAACAGCATATACCAGGCCAACTTCTCACACCTTTAATCAGCTTTACAAGAAATTTGTGTTGATTTTGCATTGATTGCCATCTATCCCTGTGAAACAGAACATTTCTCAATAGGGCATGATGGTGTCCATTGACATAACCTTATTTTTTATAGGTGAGGGAATATTATTGATGTCTTGAGACATAAGTGATTTTCACAGTTATTCAGAATCAGATTTACAATAACTGGCAACTGAAATGTAACCCTTGTATTCTTCTCTCGATGGGTGTCCAACAATTCCACCAGTTCCAAATCACTACTCCTTAACAGATTAGGCTGGTCTACCTGGGACAATATATTCAGCAAATGGGATTGGTCAAAACAAGCAGAATCATACTCAAATATGACAATGAAGTCCAAAGATGTAATTTCCACCAATCTCTTTTGGTTATATACCAGAAAGTTTGGAAATCTTGAGGGCTATTTTCCACATTCTCCATTGATGTAGAAGGCACAAAGGTTGTGCAAATAGGTTTAGGGGCAATACATGGGGCTCTAATTTCGCTTTTTAAGTCTTTCGAGTACGAGTACAAATACAAATAGTCAGCTGGAGCACAGACTCCTCCTCTGGAATATTGACTTTTCTGTCCATGGCCCTGGCTCCTATAATAGAATCTCCCTTTTAGTCATTCTTCTAAGCTTCCTTTTAAGTTGTTTCATTCTTTCCTTTTTTGGAAGATAAAGCTGGAGACAGGAGTCTTTCATTAATCCTGTTCCTTTTTCTTGAAAGTTTGACAAACTCCAGGTCCCATGGATTGTGCTGCAGAGAGATTTACATTATCTGTAGCTGCCTTTTGAGAGACTTGAAGGACAGAGTCCTCCCCAGTGGCTTTGAATTTTATGGAATTGTAAGTAATTCAGATATGGGCCAACCTACTTGAACTCCAAAATCATTCTTTTGAGAAGGATTCGCATGCATAGTCTGCTTATCAGCTGGTCCACCAACTCTCTGGCATTTCATTGGGAGATCTTTAAAATTACAGGTAAAATATCCAGAATATGGTCTGATCTATCGGATTTGTTTTCCAACATTTGCATAATGGAGGCAAACCTTCTCTCAAGGCATTGAAGGGTTCTGGAAAAGCAGGCATAGTCACCAGGTAGATTCATTTATAAATAAAGTGGTAACTCTTATGTTACAGACAGATTTAGCCCTGATGTATTATTAATGCTAGGAGTAATACAGAATAATTTAAAAATGTTCTCTTTTTTTGTGTTAACGGTATAGCTCTTTCTTAGATACTTTTACTTAACACAGGGCATCCTTGAATGGTGAAATTTCCGGAAGGGTACAATCTACCAATAAAGAGGTATCCCTGCAGTTGACTCCCTGTTCAAGTATCTTGCTTTGCTCGGGTGGAGATACAGGCAGGACTAAACCGGAGAGCCTTGAATTGAGTGCTCCTTAACAGCTAGGCCAGGATCATTGTCGAAAAAGAATGAAGAAGAATTGAGAGCAATATTATTACCTTAAGACACATGAGGATTACTCTTCAGGCTCACCTAAGGGCTATCTAATTGTGATTCTATCTGTGAATTTGTTTTCAAACCTTCTTTCATCTGTAACAAATCAGCCTCTGACTTGGGGCGGTCTTCAACAGATCTAAAGAATTAAGTCATCATCATCATCATAATCTTTATTCGATTTTATAGATAAAATCACAAAAGACAAAACATTTCATTTAAAAACAACATATAGAATATCAGTATCATAGTCATTCATATTTTAAAACTCCCACCAGAAAGGGCACAAGAAAAAAGCAGGTAAAAGGTGAATTCAACAGCTGTAAAAAAAGTAAGGCTGGCCTAACTTGGTTAAAATTAAGCGGTGATAAAATCGGGCGTATAAAATTGTGGCGCAGGTAACTATATTTTGGGCAAAACATAACCACATGTAATGTGTCATTAATCGAGATGTTATCGCAGTTGCATGGGGGCAGGTCTGAGTATTTGAAACAACCCAGATTAAAAGGGACCAGTGGATGAAATAAATTTAACCTAAAATTGGTCAACAATCGGCGTTGATGGCAAGGTATGTCCCAGGTCAGATAAGGTTCAATGTAACTAACTGTTTTCACCAACAGCGTGTGTCGCATAGAGTGTTTTGTTAGAGCGACATCTTTGCGTTCTGACCTGAACTTGAATTAAGTCTAAAACATTGTTTTCTCCTTTAAAGTGTCAAAATCAAGTGCTGTTATTCCTTACTGTATTTGATTTCGTTTTTATATAACATCTTGAGAAGATTAATCTCCATGATCCTAACCTTCTTGCTGTCATGATAGGTGGAGTTCAATAAAGAGTGTGCCTAAAAGACTGTAGAGGGGATTGGCAGCTGAGAATCATCTTTTCCTGGGCTACTCCAAGAGATGGGTTGCCTCTCAAAATCTAAAACCAATACAAACAAACACTCTACTCAAGTTCTGTTCAGACTCCTTTCCAGTGATTACTGGCCACAAGTGTGCAATCCATCACTGTGCCACCGCAGGATGCCCAGGTTTCAACTCACTGCTCCAAAATATTGGAGAGGAAGAACAGAGAAGAGAAAAATAGACACCCTGCAAGCCGCACCAACACCTAAGCTGACTGCTTCCACAGCACCTAATGTGGGGCTATGAGAGTCTTTCTTGTCAATTAGGCAGTGTCAATCGTGGTATAATTGTAGAAATATAACAATAGCTATCCTAAAGCCCAGCCAAACATCCAGTGGATCTGCAAGACACCCTGTAGAACACACTGCTTTCTATAATGTAGAATACACAAAGCTCCCCTCGCCAATAACCGCAGGCTGTACCCGAACATTAGCCGGGCCGCTTCTGCTGCCACTGGGGTTTTGCTCAGACTGTGAATAGAGATTCAACCAAGCAGCAAGTTATAGTGTTGATATAAACACACT
Source organism: Calotriton arnoldi (assembly GCA_963921515.1). Lineage (NCBI taxonomy): Eukaryota > Metazoa > Chordata > Amphibia > Caudata > Salamandridae > Calotriton > Calotriton arnoldi. The sequence continues at coordinate 53,879 of CAWUFW010022173.1, read as the reverse complement.
GGGGTTCTGCCACTGGGCTTGCAGGAGGAAATACTTCCCAATGTTAAAAGCAAGGGCTTCGGCAGATAGCTGATTTACTTGCTGGTGCCTGGGCCCCTTCATCCACTTAATGTGGAAGGGTTACACACTGCTTCCACACTGCTTGGTGTCACAGCTTACCAAGACTAATACTCGCTGAATGCAGGGAAGGTGATTTCCGGTACGCAAGAGGCTGAGTGGGAAGGACCCTGAGAAGAGGTGAGCCCGCTTTAAATACCAGAACTACCAGCACAGCAGAGTAGGTCTTCCCCATTGTCGGGAAATCAGGGCATATCCATATCCACTCTCACTGGAGTAATAACTTGACCCTGCCTCTGCCTTAAAGGTAAAATACCTCTTAAAGATGACTCCACTATGCGCAATGCTTCGAACCGCTGCAACGCGGAATGCCGTATCCGATGTTAAAGCCCATCCAGTAATTGCCAGATTCAAACACACAGTGGTGTCCCAACAATAGTGGCTCACGGACAGCACACTCGCAGCTACAGCCGGTCCCAGTTCTTGTGTTATCATGATAAGTCCAGTTGAGCATCCCTACACAGTAAATACTGCTTCTTCTCTCCCCTTGCAGAATAATGATCACTCTGTGGTTTTTACTGCTAGGGGGGTGACGCATTGTATTACAGTACCTGCTCCAAAATCGCTGTCTGACGGGTTGCACCAAACCGGAAGGGCGTGCCGGTAACCAGTACCAGCGTTACTGGTTAAACATAAAGTCCAAAGCCCCACTCACAGATACAAATGGGTCTGACACAGCTAGGGTTGGTTCTCAAGTGGCTTTATTAGCTACCAGTTTCTCTGAGCAAAGGTCCTGGATATGTGAAATGCAATGGCAGACGCGTTTCAACCTGACGGCTTTCCTCAGTGCCGGTTTCACTGGCGGGTCGTCTCACCTGGGGTCCATTTCAATGCTGACAAATCCACTCCCACTGGAGTAATAGCTTGACCCTGCCTCTGCCTTAAAGGTAAAATACCTCTTAAAGACGACTCCACTATGCGCAATGCTTCGAACCGCTGCAATGCAGAATGGCGTATCCGATGTGAAAGCCCATTCAGTAATTGGCAGGTTCAAACACACAGTGGTGTCCCAACAATGCTGGCTCACGGACAGAACACTCGCAGCTACAGCCGGTCCCATTTCTTGTGTTATTTTGATAAGTCCAGTTGAGCATCCCTACCCAGTAAATACAGACTCGGTTACTTACTGGTAATCTTCATTACTCCGAGTCACAGTCTTCCTCGTCACAGTCACAAAGGAGCACCCCGTGTTCCAGGCACAGCATTCACCCATAAACAAAAAGGTCCTCACCCAATATGGTGGCCTGGCAGGAAGTAGAAGCGAAAAACCTAGGCAACTAGATGGTCATAGGCAGACCTACAACAGGCACATTGATAAATATCAATAGACTCAGTGCAAAATGATTCAAGTTAAAATCATCATTTATTGTTCAAATATAAATGCATGCTAAAATCATTTTAATGCAAATAGTTGAAACGTACTATGTAAGACAACATAGTCAGGCCTGGCAGGAAGTACCTGCCACCTGACCTATAAGGCTGGGACCAACACAGGAAACATCCTGAAATACACAAGCAGAAACCAAAGGAAAGAAAACAGTTTGTTCGTCCCCCCACCACCAAGGGCGGGCATGAGGGAACATGACTGTGACGAGGAAGACTATGACTCAGAGTAATGAAGATTACCGGTAAGTAACCGAGTCATTACCATCCTCCTCCGTCTTCCTCGTCACAGTCACAAAGGAGCATATAACCAAGCGCCAGACGAACAAAAGAAACACACACCAAGGATGCCAAATAAAAATGTAATGCAGACAATAACACACAATCAGTGGACAGCCGCAAGGACAGCGGAACCAAAATCGCAGAAAAGACCTCCCCCATCCGCAACCTATAATGGGAGATGAAGGTGTGAGGGGAGGACCAAGTCGCCGCAGCACAAAGATCCCTTAAGGAGGCCCCCTTAAAAGAAGCCCAGGAGGAAGACATACTCCGGGTGGAACGACCCTGAACGACCGGGGGAAGAGAGAGCCCCGATTGCCGGTAGGCCAAGGAGACAGTGGACTGTACCCAACGGGAAAGAGTGGCCGTAGTAGGGCGATGACCCTGCCGGGAAACCCTAAAGGTGACAAACAAAAAATCCACCTGGCGAATGGAGGCCGTACGCGCCAGGTAGATCACCAGAGCCCTGGTTAAATCAAGGGAATGGAGCCGGATCTCCTCCTCCGTAGAGGGGCCAGGATAAAAGGCAGGAAGAACAATATCCTGGGACAAATGAAAAGCGGAGGACACCTTGGGAAGAAAAGCCGGGTCAGGACAAAGGACCACCTTGTCAGGGAAGAAACGCAAGAAGGGAGGATGGCAAAGCAAAGCGCCAAGCTCCCCCAAACGGCGTCCAGAGGTAATGGCCACCAGAAAACAAACCTTCAGGGTGAGAAACTCCAGGGACACAGAAGGCAGAGGTTCAAACGGGGAAAGCTGCAAAGCATGAAGAACCAAAGGAAGATCCCAGGGGGGAACAGGAGAAACAACGACAGGCCGTTGAAGAAAGAAACTGCGCAGAAGGCGAGAAGCCAAGGACTCAAAGGAGACGAGAGAGGCCCCCCGGAAAGCCTTAATGGCGGACCACTCCCTGCGGAGAGTAGAGACCGAGAGCCCAAGCAAAAAGCCCTCCCGGAGGAACTCAAGCACAGACCCCCCTCACTGGAATCAGGGAGAAACACCCGCGAAGAACACCAAGCAGAGAAATTCTTCCAGTGACGCTCGTAGACCTTAAGGATACTGCCCTTCTGAGAATTCTGAATAGACAGGGGCACCGCAAAGGAACAACCCAAAGACACTAGCCTTCGCCTTTCAACTTCCAAACCCTCATCGCCAACTGGCCGAGAGCCTGGCGAGACAGGTGAGGAAAGCGGAGTGGAGAAGGGGACAGGGGAACCTCCACGGAGGAGCAACCGCCAAATGAAGAAGGAGGGGATACCAGGGCTGGAGAGGCCAAAAGGGGACCACCAACAGCACCACCACCCTTTCTGACCTGATCTTGGCCTAAACCCTGCTGAGAAGGGGAAAGGGAGGGAAAGCATAGAGAAGACCCTGAGGCCAAGGAAAGCTCAGGGCATCCACCCCCACGCCTCCTCGCAAGGAAGAAGGGCGCAAATCCGGGGCAGAAGAGCATCCTGACGGGATGCAAAGAGATCCAACCAGAGCCGTCCGAACCTCCCCGACAGCACCCGAAAGACCAGAGGGGACAAGGACAGAGAAATCGAAGAAGGCGACTCAACTGATCCGCATGCCCATTCTTCCTCCCCAGTAGATAGATAGCCGTCAGACCCAGCAGATTGGCCTCCGCCCACGACCCAATCTGATCCGCCAGGAGATCCAGAAGAGGAGAGCGAGTGCCCCCCAAATTATTCAAGTAGGCACGGGCCACCTGATTGTCTGTCCAGACCTGAACCCACATGTTCCTCAGACGAGGGGCAAAGCGCAGCAGCGCCTTGAACACAGCAGCCAGTTCTTTCCAATTCGAGGACATCCAGCTCTCTGCGGGGGACCAAGGACCCTGAGCAGAAAGAACCCCGAGCGTGGCACCCCAACCCCAGGGGCTGGCATCGGTAGTCAGGGTACAGGGAAGGGGAGGGTCCAGGGCACCCCCCTCGCCAGGTTGTGCGGAACCAGTCACCACTGCAGCAGGATAGAAATGGCAGGAGTCACTGGAACAGAGGCATCATAGTCCTGGGACCCCGGATCCCAGTGAGCCAGAATGTGATACACCAGATGGTAGAGGTGTCTGCGAGCCCAAGGAACCAGGAAGAGAGAAGCAGACATGTCCCCCTGAACCCGCAGCCAGGTCTGTGCGGAGGCCGAGGAGACAGACAGGAGGGACTCCAGACGAGACCGGAGCCAGAGCTGGCGATCCGGAGGAAGAAACACCATCCCCAATCTGGTATTGAAGAGAGCGCCAATGAACTGGAGCTCCTGAGACGGGATGAGGTGGGACTTGCTGAGATTCACAAGGAACCCATGAGATTCCAGGCAAAGCCGCACCAATGCCACATCCTCCAGGGCCTTAAGGAAAGACGAGGAAGAAATTAACCAGTCGTCAAGGTAGGAAAACAAAAGCGCCGCTTAAACACCCGTGGGGCAGAGGCCAACCGACAGCCGCCTCAACACGAAGATGGGTGTTCCAGCCAGACCACAGAGAAAAAAACAGGATGTTTCCTGTGTTGGTCCCACCCTTATAGGTCAGGTGGCAGGTACTTCCTGCCAGGCCACCATATTGGGTGAGGACCTTTTTGTTTATGGGTGAATGCTGTGCCTGGAACACGGGGTGCTCCTTTGTGACTGTGACGAGGAAGATGGAGGAGGATGGTAATGCTTCCTCTCTCCCCTTGCAGAATAATGATCACTCTGTGGTTTTTACTGCTGGGGGGCGACGCGTTGTATTACCGTACCTGCTCCAAAATCGCTGTCTGACACGTTGCACCAAACCAGAAGGGTGTGCCGGTAACCAGTGCTAGCGTTACTGGTAAAACAAAAAGTCCAAAGCCCTACTCGCAGATGCAAATGGGTCCGACACAGCTTGGGTTGGTTCTCAAGTGGCTTTATTAGCTACCAATTTCTCTGAGCAAAGTTCCTGGATATGTGAAAAGCAATGGCAGACGCGTTTCAGCCTGACGGCTTTCCTCAGTGCCGGTTTCACTGGCGGGTCGTCTCACCTGGGGTCCATTTCAATGCTGACAAATCCACTCCCACTGGAGTAATAGCTTGACCCTGCCTCTGCCTTAAAGGTAAAATACCTCTTAAAGACGACTCCACTATGCGCAATGCTTCGAACCGCTGCAATGCAGAATGCCGTATCCGATGTGAAAGCCCATTCAGTAATTGGCAGGTTCAAACACACAGTGGTGTCCCAACAATGCTGGCTCACGGACAGAACACTCGCAGCTACAGCCGGTCCCATTTCTTGTGTTATTTTGATAAGTCCAGTTGAGCATCCCTACCCAGTAAATACAGACTCGGTTACTTACTGGTAATCTTCATTACTCCGAGTCACAGTCTTCCTCATCACAGTCACAAAGGAGCACCCCGTGTTCCAGGCACAGCATTCACCCATAAACAAAAAGGTCCTCACCCAATATGGTGGCCTGGCAGGAAGTAGAAGCGAAAAACCTAGGCAACTAGATGGTCATAGGCAGACCTACAACAGGCACATTGATAAATATCAATAGACTCAGTGCAAAATGATTCAAGTTAAAATCATCATTTATTGTTCAAATATAAATGCATGCTAAAATCATTTTAATGCAAATAGTTGAAACGTACTATGTAAGACAACATAGTCAGGCCTGGCAGGAAGTACCTGCCACCTGACCTATAAGGCTGGGACCAACACAGGAAACATCCTGAAATACACAAGCAGAAACCAAAGGAAAGAAAACAGTTTGTTCGTCCCCCCACCACCAAGGGCGGGCATGAGGGAACATGACTGTGACGAGGAAGACTATGACTCAGAGTAATGAAGATTACCGGTAAGTAACCGAGTCATTACCATCCTCCTCCGTCTTCCTCGTCACAGTCACAAAGGAGCGTATACCCAAGCGCCAGACGAACAAAAGAAACAGACACCAAGGATGCCAAATAAAAATGTAATGCAGACAATAACACACAATCAGTGGACAGCCGCAAGGACAGCGGAACCAAAATCGCAGAAAAGACCTCCCCCAACCGCAACCTATAATGGGAGATGAAGGTGTGAGGGGAGGACCAAGTCGCCGCAGCACAAAGATCCCTTAAGGAGGCCCCCTTAAAAGAAGCCCAGGAGGAAGACATACTCCGGGTGGAACGACCCTGAACGACCGGGGGAAGAGAGAGCCCCGAATGCCGGTAGGCCAAGGAGACAGTGGACTGTACCCAACGGGAAAGAGTGGCCGTAGTAGGGCGATGACCCTGCCGGGAAACCCTAAAGGTGACAAACAAAAAATCCACCTGGCGAATGGAGGCCGTACGCGCCAGGTAGATCACCAGAGCCCTGGTTAAATCAAGGGAATGGAGCCGGATCTCCTCCTCCGTAGAGGGGCCAGGATAAAAGGCAGGAAGAACAATATCCTGGGACAAATGAAAAGCGGAGGACACCTTGGGAAGAAAAGCCGGGTCAGGACAAAGGACCACCTTGTCAGGGAAGAAACGCAAGAAGGGAGGATGGCAAAGCAAAGCGCCAAGCTCCCCCAAACGGCGTCCAGAGGTAATGGCCACCAGAAAACAAACCTTCAGGGTGAGAAACTCCAGGGACACAGAAGGCAGAGGTTCAAACGGGGAAAGCTGCAAAGCATGAAGAACCAAAGGAAGATCCCAGGGGGAACAGGAGAAACAACGACAGGCCATTGAAGAAAGAAACTGCGCAGAAGGCGAGAAGCCAAGGACTCAAAGGAGACGAGAGAGGCCCCCGGAAAGCCTTAATGGCGGACCACTCCCTGCGGAGAGTAGAGACCGAGAGCCCAAGCAAAAAGCCCTCCCGGAGGAACTCAAGCACAGACCCCCTCACTGGAATCAGGGAGAAACACCCGCGAAGAACACCAAGCAGAGAAATTCTTCCAGTGACGCTCGTAGACCTTAAGGATACTGCCCTTCTGAGAATTCTGAATAGACAGGGGCACCGCAAAGGAACAACCCAAAGACACTAGCCTTCGCCTTTCAACTTCCAAACCCTCATCGCCAACTGGCCGAGAGCCTGGCGAGACAGGTGAGGAAAGCGGAGTGGAGAAGGGGACAGGGGGAACCTCCACGGAGGAGCAACCGCCAAATGAAGAAGGAGGGGATACCAGGGCTGGAGAGGCCAAAAGGGGACCACCAACAGCACCACCACCCTTTCTGATCTGATCTTGGCCTAAACCCTGCTGAGAAGGGGAAAGGGAGGGAAAGCATAGAGAAGACCCTGAGGCCAAGGAAAGCTCAGGGCATCCACCCCCACGCCTCCTCGCAAGGAAGAAGGGCGCAAATCCGGGGCAGAAGAGCATCCTGACGGGATGCAAAGAGATCCAACCAGAGCCGTCCGAACCTCCCCGACAGCACCCGAAAGACCAGAGGGGACAAGGACAGAGAAATCGAAGAAGGCGACTCAACTGATCCGCATGCCCATTCTTCCTCCCCAGTAGATAGATAGCCGTCAGACCCAGCAGATTGGCCTCCGCCCACGACCCAATCTGATCCGCCAGGAGATCCAGAAGAGGAGAGCGAGTGCCCCCCAAATTATTCAAGTAGGCACGGGCCACCTGATTGTCTGTCCAGACCTGAACCCACATGTTCCTCAGACGAGGGGCAAAGCGCAGCAGCGCCTTGAACACAGCAGCCAGTTCTTTCCAATTCGAGGACATCCAGCTCTCTGCGGGGGACCAAGGACCCTGAGCAGAAAGAACCCCGAGCGTGGCACCCCAACCCCAGGGGCTGGCATCGGTAGTCAGGGTACAGGGAAGGGGAGGGTCCAGGGCACCCCCTCGCCAGGTTGTGCGGAACCAGTCACCACTGCAGCAGGATAGAAATGGCAGGAGTCACTGGAACAGAGGCATCATAGTCCTGGGACCCCGGATCCCAGTGAGCCAGAATGTGATACACCAGATGGTAGAGGTGTCTGCGAGCCCAAGGAACCAGGAAGAGAGAAGCAGACATGTCCCCCTGAACCCGCAGCCAGGTCCGTGCGGAGGCCGAGGAGACAGACAGGAGGGACTCCAGACGAGACCGGAGCCAGAGCTGGCGATCCGGAGGAAGAAACACCATCCCCAATCTGGTATTGAAGAGAGCGCCAATGAACTGGAGCTCCTGAGACGGGATGAGGTGGGACTTGCTGAGATTCACAAGGAACCCATGAGATTCCAGGCAAAGCCGCACCAATGCCACATCCTCCAGGGCCTTAAGGAAAGACGAGGAAGAAATTAACCAGTCGTCAAGGTAGGAAAACAAAAGCGCCGCTTAAACACCCGTGGGGCAGAGGCCAACCGACAGCCGCCTCAACACGAAGATGGGTGTTCCAGCCAGACCACAGAGAAAAAAACAGGATGTTTCCTGTGTTGGTCCCACCCTTATAGGTCAGGTGGCAGGTACTTCCTGCCAGGCCACCATATTGGGTGAGGACCTTTTTGTTTATGGGTGAATGCTGTGCCTGGAACACGGGGTGCTCCTTTGTGACTGTGACGAGGAAGATGGAGGAGGATGGTAATGCTTCCTCTCTCCCCTTGCAGAATAATGATCACTCTGTGGTTTTTACTGCTGGGGGGGCGACGCGTTGTATTACCGTACCTGCTCCAAAATCGCTGTCTGACACGTTGCACCAAACCAGAAGGGTGTGCTGGTAACCAGTGCTAGCGTTACTGGTAAAACAAAAAGTCCAAAGCCCTACTCGCAGATACAAATGGGTCCGACACAGCTTGGGTTGGTTCTCAAGTGGCTTTATTAGCTACCAATTTCTCTGAGCAAAGTTCCTGGATATGTGAAAAGCAATGGCAGACGCGTTTCAGCCTGACGGCTTTCCTCAGTGCCGGTTTCACTAGCGGGTTGTCTCACCTGGGGTCTATTTCAATGCTGACATATCCACTCCCACTGGAGTAATAGCTTGACCCCGCATCTGCCTTAAAGGTAAAATACCTCTTAATGACGACTCCACTATGCGCAATGCTTCGAACCTCTGCAACGCGGAATGCCGTATCCGATGTGAACGCCCATTCAGTAATTGCCAGATTCAAACACACAGTGGTGTCCCAACAATGTTGGCTCACGGACAGCACACTCGCAGCTACAACCGGTCCCAGTTCTTGCGTTGTCATTATAAGTCCACTTGAGCATCCATATACAGTAAATACTGCTTCCTCTCTCCCCTTGCAGAATAATGATCACTCTGTGGTTTTTACTGCTGGGGGGCGACGCATTTTCCGTACCTGCTCCAAAATCGCTGTCTGATTGATAGATTGATCGATAGATATAGATAGATAGAGATAGATAGATAGATAGATAGATAGAGAGGAGGAAATTCTCAGAGGAGAGGCTTGTTCCACCCCACATCCTACAATGCACATCGAAAGCCATGGAGAGAGGTCTCAGTGATGAGTGCAGTGTCTCCTTACACCCTACTATGCACACCTATTATCCTGAAGTGAGGGTACAGCAGAGTGGTCACCCCCTTCCAAAACCCTTCTATGCTCACTTGTCACCCTGGTGAGAGGTGCTAGAGGAAAGACCAGTCTCTACCCACTTCCTAGTCCGTATGCACATCACTCGGGTGAGAGATCTCAGCCAAGTGGCTAGACCCTATCTATATCCTACTATGCAAATCTGTTACTCTTGGGGGATGTCTTAGTAGAGAAGATAGTCTTTCCCCACTGCGCTCGCTTGTCATCCTGAGGAGAGGTCTCAGCATTATGCTCATTCACCAACATCAGGAGACGGAATGGATACCTCTTGACAACACAATTTGCCAACTGCCCTTTCCATTCCCTTCTTGAACTACATTCTACAGCTCTCAGAGAAGCTGCACACTACATATTATATACCATTTCAGTACATCCCAACACATCTTTCTCCTTTACAATAAAAACAAAACAAAATTCATAACAAAGATGATAAACAGAGAATAATTTGTCCTAGGCAGGTCTATCGTAAAATCTAAGATACTGCTATTTTATTCATTTTCTACCATTTGCCATTGTCCAACTTCACCGCACTCTTCATAACTTCTACCACTTTTGTTTGTTCAGAAATTTTTTATTCACCTTTGGGTATAATTCTTGGGCACTTCACTCTCACTCTTCAATCACCGAACAGGTTGATTTGTAATCCCTGCACTGTGTGGCAGGCACCGTGCAAGGATTAACAGAAACTCCTATTTCTCTATGGAAGCATGTGCTACCGCTGGTCTATGACCACAGCACAAGCTCCCATAGAGAAATGGTGATATGCAACTGCACCATGTGCGGTCGCATTGTAATAGCTGTGTTGGGACCGCCAACTGGAGGTAAGTAGGTCCCGAGGCCGCAACGGTGAAAGTCTGCCCGACATCATAATCAGCCCCTTAATATTACTGATCTGCTACATGTATCCAAAAGATCTCAAATGCCAGACGCAGAATGTATTAAACTTCTATCACTGACTAAACATTGGAGTAAATGATACAGTGCAGAACAAAATCTTTTTTCACCAGTTTGTTCAATTTGAATAATATAATGAGGTAAATGAAACACTACACTGAGAACCATATTTGCATAGCAGTTGATACCTGAAGTGTTTTCCAACTGGTGTCCTACAATAGTTCTGTCAGTTTTCACTTTTTCTTCTTGGTGCCTTGTACATTGTGCTAATTTGCTTTCTTTTCTTGCATATCAGTTGTGTGTTTTTTATACTTTGTTTTGGACACATTATCTGTTTCTCATAAATAAGGTACTGACCTAACTGAGTATTGTATACACTTCTTTTCCAATTTTATTCTCTTACACAACTTTCATCAGCACTAACTTTTTTGTCATCAAATTCCATCAAGTACAAACCGGACAATGTTCCTACTCAAGACAATGCTACATATACCATACCTTCTTTAAACACACTACTACCGATATTCATAAAAGCTCTCTCTATACTTAAACTTGAGATTTGTGGATGGTTACAGCGTATGCTAGGGACAGTGGGAAATGATGTCGTAGAAAATACAAGTCCACTGACGTAAAAAACATACAACACATCACCCAATCTGCTTTACGACATCTATCTGATCAAATTTTACAGCGAAGAATTCTATCTGATCTCTGTTTGTAAAATGAACAAAATCAATCACTTTACCCATAGCACCATTTACTAATCCTTCCTCTACATTTAAATAATGACGCAAAATAACTCAACAGTTTTACACACATATAAATATTTTTCTAAACCTGCAGTCTTCGATACAGACTTTTGAGTTGAAAACAATTTCTTGATTAGTCAACTTTCCAAAGATTGTTTACCATCTTTTGTCAAAACTACTATTCTAACGTCTTTTAGAATATCTCCATATTGAAGATCAGTTGATTGGTGCATATTTTTGACTAGTTACTTGTATTCAAATTGTAGCTAAATATTTACATTCCCATTAAATTAATTGTTTTCCTCCAAACAGCATTCCATGCTCTGTTTTTAAAATCAGTTGCATTCCCAAGTGTACAAAGGCAAGCATTACGTTTGAGACCATGCTCACTTCATCAATGATTAAAAGCTTCAGTTTGTTCAGTTTGTTCAGTATTCTTGAGATTTCATGGCAAGCTTCACTATATAGCTCCTGATATTCCAGTTTATTATCATGTTCAACAGGTAGCTTAAGTAGTCAAAGTAAAGTAATTATTTTAATGTTGTGTGCTGATAATCCAGTTAGTGCTGTTACTACACAGGATACATTTTAATCTGTAGTTCTGTGTAGATAACTGGTGAGAACTTTAATTTAGAAACGGTATCCTGTTCCAGCATGACCACTGATGTATATTAGGATAGGTTTAAATGATGAGCATTTACATTGTTGGTTCTCGTGGAGGAATCCAAGCTGTATTTTGCCTTTTATTTCTATATAGATTTGTTTCTATTTGGTGTTTATTTGTTCTTCCAATTGTTCAAAATCAATAGTGTCTTGTATCACTTGTTGCATTGTAGTTTCCACCTCATTCATGGCTATTGCTGCTTCATTTTGAATTGGTTGTCCAAGTGGATCTTGACTCAATGGTCCTGAACCTTGGCTACTTTGCAAACTTTCTCTAGCTATTTCAGCTGCCATGGTTTCCCCACAGACACTGCACTCTTGGACCTTGTCATAGGCTCTTGTACATTGGGCTCATAATGGCTGCATCTGTAGACATTATCACCAACCTCCTTCTCATTGCATTGCCAAAAGTAACCAAATAATCCCTTTTGTGTGTATCTATTAAGGAAGAGACAGTGCTGCACTTGGCCACCAATGCCAAAATCCAGCTGTAATAAGGTGATGTCATGAAAGAATTATGGCAGCAAACTTATAGACAAGTTTATAACAGGGCTATCAGGCTTTCATGCAAAAGACCTCTGTATAACATTTTGCCACTGTAGATCAATCGCTGTTTATCTAACCCCTTTTTCAACAAAATTGCTACAAAAGCGGAAAGTTGGGAGTAGGACAGGTGGCATTAGGTGTTGTATTGCATTTACAGAAAAATATATTTCTAGGATAAATTAATTCAGTTGGCTGTGATAGCATTGTAGCATAAGCAATTTCTTACTCACGCTCCATGTGACCCAAAAGTACACACCTAGGATGAGCCATAAAACACATAAATGCTGCTTCTGAATTACAAATATAAAATAGTCGAGCAGCTTATTGATGAGATCCTGAAATAAACTGAAATAAAACAATATTAACACTTATATTTGAATTACATTATTTAATAAAACCATATCCAACCATGCAATACATCCACCAAACCTTTATTCATGAACATGTATGAATTTTATCCTTTAAACTTTATACATATAACACAAAATATTATAACATTAATCCATTAGCAACACTTGAGGAAAACTGTAGCAGCCTCAGGAAACACTGAACCAGAGGTTATCAATTCCTCCTGGTGTGATGATATAGATGGTTCTACACGTTTAAACGCTTCACTCAAACGGTTACTGTGCAAGCATCAATTGTAATGCCTTCGCTCAAGGTGATAGAAGATTAAAAAAAATACCATTGAGGTATGTGAAGTTTCTGCAATTTTACCATGGTGCCTACATAGTCACGGATAGATGAGTTGCACCTGTACTGTCACAACTGTGAAGAGTATAAGAGCTTGAGTCATGAATAAAGCAATTAGCATCCAATACGCTAGACAGTAGGAATTGTGGGTGTTAGAATGTGTCAAGATACACCTTGGAAATAGCAGTATTTTCACTCTGAGTGCATCAGAAGGTGTGAGTCCTGCTGGTCCTCAGTGTACATTAGAAGCTCAATCATGCATTGATGCGGGGTGCTTTATACATTTGGCAATCAGAGGTATATGATGCTAGCTAGACTCGGTAGCAGATTCTGAGCTCTTATGCTCAGTATATCACTGATACTCATGTCTTGGGAGGGTATCAATTTTCGTAAGTGAAGCTGAAATAAAAGCAGAGAGAGGTGGCAGGAGGCCCACAACAACAATTCTGTTTTTGGAGAGGTGACTTACAGGAAGGCTCAGAATCAACTATCCTTTGATTCTTAAGTGCAAACAACATCAGTGCTGACATCCATCTAGAATCTCTCTCAGATAATTGACTCTGACTTAACTGTCCCTATTTGAAATTCTAGCCCTTCTACGGCTCTTCCATTGACTGACTCTTCAACTAAGTACCTTATTTACAATGAATCGGCATAGGGCATCACTGCAAGTCTTTTTGATGTGCTGCCCTATGCCAATTGGAAAGGGCATGTATTCGTATTTATAACATATCATGCATTCCTGTCCTTTCAGTTGGTGCACAATTTGCAGCCTAGTGCCAATGCAGGCACTCTTGCACCATGGTGTAAGGTTGTCAGCGTTGTTGGAAGGATTGTTTTTTGTCTACTGCAGAATGCAGCACACATGGACAAAGGAAAAACTAGGACAAATGAAAACATTTCTCCATTTTGCTCCTGCTCAGGGAAGGTGGAAGGTTTTGTCACTACCCCAGGTCTATGTGATTTTGTAAACCTGGGGTAGCATAAAAATCTATGGGGCATATTATCAAGAAACGGAGTTAAAATTATCGCCACTTTAGCGGCAGAAAACTGCCGCTAAAGCGGCGATAATGGGCTTGATAATATGCCCTTGAGAATTCCAATAGAAGCCCATGTTCTGGTGTCAACATGGGCTTCTATTGGAATTCTCAAGGGCATATTATCAAGCCCATTATCGCTGCTTTAGCAGCAGTTTTCTGCCGCTAAAGCGGCGATAATTTTAACGCCGTTCTTGATAATATGCCCCTATGTTTGTTGCGTGGGAGCACCCTCCACATGCCCATGGAGCGCCTCCTTGAGGTAGAGTAAGGCTACGCAGTGCTTTGTACTGTCTTGCCTTAAACCATATCTATAAGGCCATGCAAAGCCATGCAGGGTGGCTTTGCATCGTATTATAGATGTGATTCAGAGGCCTGTGCCACCAAAGCATCAAAAACAGTGAGACTCCAGCGGCGCAAGCCTCTTATAAATTTCCCCCTAAGCATTAGCATGGCTAAAAAGACCAATGAAGCCACTAAAAAACGAATACTTTTCTCCACACCTCTGCCTTCTGATGAGTCAGGTAAAAGGATTGAAAATATACTGGTGAAAATCAAAACAACCACTTTGAATGTAAAACGGATTACCCTGGATAATAATGTGTTTAATCAAACAAGAATGTCAATGCAAGTTCTGATAAGTGGTCTTTCCTCTGGCTTCTTAGAAGATGATGCTGCTGCCCACATTCATGATGCATATCCAAGCTAAAACCCTTACTCTTTTGGCTATCTTTGCAGCCATGAATTTACCACAACCTGCTACCACCGCAGGACAGGACCTCTTCCTAGCACTTTCCACAAGTAATTTACTGTTTACAATACATAGGTTTATGGAATCATTAGAACTCTAAAACCCAGATCTGCCCTGGCTGAAATCTGCCGGGCCAAGGTCCTCAATTAATGTGAGTATGCCCTCACTCCCATTATAAAAATCTCACACCCACCATTGTTGTTTGTTATTGGTAGATACATTTTTTGTTTCTGCATGTCCCTCTGTCAAAAGCACTGAGTCTGATGTGAGGCTACATTTATAGTTTTTAAGTTGCATTCTTGCATTTTTGAGTTTCAGTGCGCTGAGCCATTAGGAATATTTAACTGTATTTTTTCATTAAATATCTTCTCTTGCATTATGATATACTGTATTCACTTTCCAGGTACTAATTTCTCACAACACACCGGCTTTGGAAATGTTCAGCAGAGGTTAGTTGAAATGTTTGGCACACCCTGGTATACCTAAAGAAGGTCTTCACTCTTAGAGCTTAATTATGATGTCGAGCGGACCGTTGCGGACTCGGGACCGACCGATCGCCAGTTGGCAGTGAAATGAAATGAAATTAAATGAAAATTGGTATTTGTAAAGTGCTAACTGCCATTCCGAAAGGAGCATCCTGGTGCTGTTATGGAGGTGAGCGGCTGCTCAGAAATTCTTAGATGAGAGAGAGACAAAGTTCATCTGGGGCTCCGAAAATCCAAGTCTTTAGTTCTTTCCTATATTGTGTTTCAGATTTATGCGTTCTCAGATGCGGTGACAGTAGGTTCCAGGCTCTGGTGCCTAATGCTGTTATTGTTTTTCCTCCCCTAGTTTTGCTTCTGAAACTGGGAGGTTTGAGTAGGTTGGCTGATGATGACCTGAGGGTTCTGGTTGTACTGTAGGGGGTGAATCTTGATGCGAGGTATTGTGGCCCCAGTTTGAGTGAGGCTCTGAAGGTGATAAGGAGAATCTTGAAGAGTATTCTCTTGTGTAGTGGGAGCCAATGAAGGGTTTTCAGAGCTGTAGAAGCGGAGGACCTTCGTGGAAGTTTTAAAACCAGCCGCGCTGCTGCATGTTGGACTACTTGGAGTCTTTTTAATGTTTGTTTGTAGGCTCCTGCCAAAAGACTGTTGCAGTAGTCTAGCCGCGCCAGTATCAAGGCGACCGCTACTTATTTCCTTGCCGTGAGTGGGAGTAGATCGAATAATTTTTTCAAAGATTTTATAAGGCTGAAACAGGTCCCTGCAACCTTCAGTGCATGTGGTTTGAAACTGAGGGTAGAGTCAAACACCGCAATTACAATGCGACCGCACATGGCGTGGTCCCGCACTCCCATTTCTCTATGGGAGTATGTGCTGTGGCAGTAAACCACTGTAGCACAGGCTCCCATGGAGAAATGGGAGAATCTGTTCATCCCTGCACCGATTAACATGGGGGCACCGTAGGTACCTCTTTGGTCCCCAACCAGAGGCCACAGAGTGAAGGGGACCCTGTTAAGGGCCCCCAATGTCGCTCTGCGACAGGCTTTCCATGACGGAAAGCCCGTCATGGAAAGCCTGCCGAAAATCAACATTGTAATCCCCACTGCAGAAATGCCATCCATAGTGATTACGGGCAGGCCTCAGACTGGCCGACGGGCTCTTTGAGCCCGTCGGAATGACTAGCCGGTTTCACTTTCGACCGCCTGCATCGTAATGCGGTGGTCCAAAGTGAAACATGCAATGAGGTTGGAGACTTTCCGAGTCTCATCATAATTAGGGCCATAGCATTTTATAGTCCACTTTTTTATTAAAAGTTGTGAAAGTATAAAGTACAAAATGGTGACCACATATTGTGATTTTAACAACAATTTCTAATTTACCTTGGAAAATTTCAATTTTTTCCTTTTTTTAACTTCCTTATTCAGTACTTTTGTGTGCTCCTTAGCTCTGCCTTTGGCTTTTACACCTGACACAGTGCCTTCTCTCTACTGTGGATTTATTTTTCCCCAAAGGTTAAAATGCTGATATTGATCAAAATCATTATTTACCATAGGGTTAAAAAATTATCCACTTCATCAGCCAATCACAATCCTCAAAAATTCAAATGGTTTTCAGAAATTGCACCTTTTAAAAAAACCTGAAATTTATCTGGCAATATAGTGTTCTTTTTAGGCCCAAGTCAGCCTTTTTTCAATCTCTAATATCTCATAAATATCTGAAAGTTTTTATATCAAACAATAAAAAACACAATTTTGGAATAAAACATTCATGCAATTTTTGGAGTCTATCCATGCTGAGGTTTTTGTTGCAGAAGTGAGAAAAAATTCCCATGGGAGATAAAATAGGAAGATACATATTTTATGACCCATCCCTTTAACGTCCTTTATTTTGGTCCCATCTTAGTTATTCGTGTGAACTGAGACATTCCTGCACTAGGCTTATCTTTCTGAAGTTCTGCTAAATTTTATTCCGATGTATTTATCAGTGTCAAAGTTGTAAGTGAGAGAATCCTTTAATTCAATGTCTTTTATCTTTGCCCTTCCATGATGGATCAGCTTCAAATTTGACATGCAAATTACAAGCTAAACCTCATGAATGTCTGCCACATTTTGCGGAGATTCATCAAACAATACTACATTTGTCAGTAAATGTACACTTATTTGACCTCCCTTTAAATGTGTCCCCCTTGACAGTTGTGCATAAAACGTGTCATACCAAAAGTAAGCTAAATGTGCTGTCCCAGATTTACTAATCCTCTGCACCAGTCCAAAATTTTGCAAAGTGGTTCTTACTTACTATGTAGTGCTAAAGGGGTTTTATTCTAGATAAGTGCACTTTTCTCAGCACAAATTCAGCTTTTTTGCTGGTTAATGTCACTTTTTGTCAAGCCCGGCAATAAGGGGACATTACTGGCGCAGATAATAACAAATGTAAGAGGTTTAGTGCAAAATCTATTCTACTAAAATAGCCAGACTGAGCTTTTGGCAAATACGCTACCACTGGAAGAAGGTGCATATAAGGGGAAATATGTTTATTTCTCTCAAACAATAACCCATTGCATGTGTGCTGCAGTATGCAGCAAAGATCAAAAGCCTTAGCACCTTTTGAGTTTGCCTGGGCAGAGTAATTTGAATTGAAAGGCATGTTTCCAGTATAAATCATTTAACACAATGCACACTCGCCATTGTGTCATGTTGCAAGGCTAAACGTTGAAAAAGGTACACTATTTGTGTGAAAGTGCATGAGATAATAACATCAGCAAATCACTCTTAGTAGAGATACTTCTGCACAGTGGAGTGGAGCAAATTTGAATACATTTTCTTTCTGATCCATCATAAACAATCCAAAGATTTTATCCCTCAGCCCCTTTAACTTTACCCCTATTGGATTCATATAAAACCTGAAATTCCTTTTGTGAGAATTTGGGTTGTTTGTTGAGGGGAGGGAGTGAATTCTCTTCAGGCCTGCAACCACAATCCCCGTCAGAGTAGCTTGGTGCAAAAGCAGTCAGGCTCAACTTAGAGGCAATGTATGAAGTATTTATTCAGCACACAAACAGTAATAAAATCCCACATCAAGTTAGACAAATAGAGTTACATGTACTAAATGATTTGACACCAAAAAGACAGCATTCCAAATGGCAAAACCACAGTTATGCAATTGTAAAGGTTTTAAATAAATCAAGTGCTAAAAACAAAGGTACAGTCCGACCATGTTCTTTCACAGTAGACCGGATCGACGTTCAGGTTGGCCACTACGGCAAACGGGCCATATAAAGGATTGAGTTCAGTCCGCTGCCAAAGTAACTTGTGGCGTGGGCATCAAAATTCAAAGTACTTTCATCATGCTACCCTGGGCAAGCATAGAGAAGCCATAGATGAGGAGCTGTGATGCGAGGTCCAGCATTGAGATGCATTTTGCACCAACAGAGTCTGTGAAACTCTAGACTGGAGCTTGCAATCCACATCCTTGCGCCATCATTGAGGGATCCATAAATAGGAGCTTGCGAGCACTTGCGTGGTGCGGCATAGGGAAGGAGGACAAGATACACCTCTCTGGAATGATGCCGTAGTCAAGCTGCATCATGGTCGAGGGAGCCATCTCGGTTTGTGGGCTCTTGCGCTATGATGTATCAGTGCAAATGATGAGATGAGTTAATGTCGAAGAAGCCTGCTATGACCCAGTGGCTTTGAACAGTGAGTCAGCTGACTTACCCATGGAGATTTCCCAGTGTCTTAGGTCCATCCAGGCAGGTTAGATTCAAGAGGGCAGCTTAAAGCTGCAGAAGAGTCCTAGTGCAGCCACAACAAACTTTGGGTAGCAACGAAGTCATTGGTCTGTGCAGCTGAGTTTTGTCAATAGGGCAGACCTGACTGCTGATAAGTCCTTCTTCCTGGCAGAGTCCTCAGGGTCTGAAGTGATTTGAAGAGTTAGGGTGTGAGGGTTCTCTATTTATACTTGGTGCCCTCTTTGAAGTGGGAGAAGCGTCTAGATTCCTCCCACTACAGAGAAGTCTGGAATGTTCTTCCTCTCTCTCTTTACTTCAGCTTTTCTGGGAGCACATAAGACTAGTGTGAAACCCTTTCTGAGTGGGCTGTTTCAGAGTTTTTGTGATGTGCAGTGTGGTAGGTGACTTGGCAATTTCCAGCCCTCTGCCCTTTGTGTCTACAGCCTGTTATAGTTTGAATGACAAGTCGTATCTGACAGTTATACTTGGTAAATTCCTCCCAGACAGGTGTGCTTCAATGGGCAACCTGCTGGCAGAATGGGGGGCGGAGCTGAGCATAGCATCACTTAAACCATTATAGACTGTAATCTGCCTTCACACAAAACGCCTAAAGACTCTGTAATGTCACTGCAGCCAGCTTGGAGCAGGGAAAGGGAGTCAGGAAATTCCATGTACTTCAAATTACCTTTTCAGAAGCTTCTCTCACCTTACAGAAGAAGGGCATCAGGGTATAAAATTAGGACTTTCAGACCTACTCTTCAGTTCACTACTAGACCTGTGGAAGGACTCTTGGAGGACTACATGTTGCTGTGACCTACTGTGCACTCTGCCAATCTGCTGTTGTACCTGGAATGACTGCTTTGCTGCCTGCAGCCTGCATGCAGGCTGCATCGAGCCCTCAGAGGGCAGCCTGCTGTTGAGCCCAGCATCTTCATCTGTGCCCAGTACTACCAGAATTGACTCTAATGGCTAGTTTGCTGGCCTTCTTTTCGGAGCTGTAGGCACATACCAGGCTCTCACCATCCTCAACCCTCAGCTTGACCCAGCCTTAGTGAGTAACTGAACCCCAAGATCTGTCTTGCCAATCCTGGACCATTGGGTGTGGTGCTAATGGTTCCCAGATGGCCATTTTCCAAAACTGAGGACTGAGACAAAATTTAGCTTAAACATGCTCTGAGAACCAGGAGAAGACTGGAACTAAACTGATTGCCTATCAGCCTGAGGTGCATCTCCATTCAGATTGACTTTTGTCTCTGCAGCAACAAATTCATTTCAGCAGTCCTTCACCAAAGTGGTATCCGACCTGGTGCAAATGTATTCAGCTACAGCTTTCTTCCTCATTTGAGTGCAGTTTTTCAGCTTCCATTTTGGTGACAAGTCAAAACATAGAAATCTTTACTGCAGCTTTGACCTAAGGCCCTCCGATGACGAGGCTCACTCCTCTGACACCTCCTGCAGCCTTCCCTTGCTGAACTTTACTTTCTCAGACATGTTTCTTAAAAATGTTTTCTAATTCCGGAAGTAACGGCGACAGGGTCTAATTCATGTCTTGTATCCGGACCATGCTCCAACGTGGTCGGCCTTATCTTTTGATTTTGATCTGTCTCACTTTATTAATGTTTGTGTGCTGCATAAATAATTCACACATTGAGTCTAGGTTAAGCCTGACTGCTTTTTGTGCCAATCTACCCATGGGTGAGCACAAGTTAATTTAGTGACTTGTTGTGGTTCACCCTGCAGGGGATTGTGGCTGTTGCATGACCAGGGCTTGCACACCAGTCAGCCAATGTCCCAATTTCTCTCACTCCTTTATAAAAGGCATGTTGGGGCTAGGGATCCTCCAGGACCTTGAAATGAATGTTCTTAATGATTGTTGTGGTTGCCTCTGTGCTAATAACTACCCATCTGATGATTTTTTTTTACTTCCCTTGTCATCGAGAGACAACTGGAGATTGCCAAGGGGTCAATTTCTTTGGGGATGTTGCTGTATATGTCCTTCCTAGGGCCTTGCTCTTAGATTCTCGGAGGAGCTGATGATGCCTCCTCTGGGTGGATTTGAAAGCATCTATTTCCCTTTCCCATTTGCTGGTTCTCCATTTCTGTTCCAGTTGTTTGCAGTTTTGCTTAGTTATTTTGAGGTCTTCTGTGAACCAGTTGACTCCTGTTCTAGTATTTGCTGTGTTGCTTCATTTCATGAGGGCCAGAGTGTTGGTGCAGTTGGTGATCCACTTGTTGATGTTTTCAATGTTGTGTGTCATGATGCTGTTCCCCACCCCTAAACATTTTCCATCACTACCAGATCTACATCCTTTTCCCTTCCCCTTTTTAATATTCCACACCATAACTTATTCATTAAGAACTTCTATTCCTGCAATTTGATGTTGACTTTCCTCACCTTCCTTTTCTGCCTGACTGCACCAGACGCAGGATGCCTACTATCTCCTATCAAGCATGTCTTTCCATTGTGCCTTTCTTCAAACTCTTCCCCTACCTTTCTGTAGCAAAGTACCCTTTTTGTATTGTCAGCACCCCATTTTTTGCTCCAGTGTTGATGATTATGACTCTGAAAGTGCACTTGGACCTGCTGCCCAGGCCCAGGCCCTGTGGCAATGCTCTTACCCTAAAAAACTGATATTTGTGAATTAGTAGCTCCAATTGGCAAATACTTCAACTCCCTTAAAAGTCCCTAGTATATGGTACCAGTGGTACCCAGTGCATGGGTTTTAAAGGGGGCATCAGAGCCTGAAGCACTGTTTCTGCCGCTCTGAATAACCCAGGTAAACTACTGACTGCAGGCCTGCATTGCAGACTGCAGTAGCACTGCCTCCAGTTCGAACTCAACTTTTCCCTCAGCATGTGTGGCATGGTCAAAACACTTTCTTTAATATATGTCAGTTACCCCTAAGGAATGCCTCCTCAGTCCAGTAGAGAGAGTGAGTTATGTTAAAAGTATGTACATTTAAGTGAAAACTTATATGTCCATATAGTGGCCTTTACCATTAAGGTCTACTATAAGTGATAGACAGTCTATAGAATAACATGGGCTGGCACCCGGAAAACCAGAGGTTAGCAGCTCCATTATGCTACCGCAGAAATATGTCAAGTTTGGTACCAAGCAAGGTGCTCTTGTGTTGAGGACAATATGGTATGCACCCATGTGGCTACCTTAGAGGTTGCCCACCTGGTTGCCCCAGTATTTCCGGTACTCCGGCTGGCAGGCCACAACTGCTTCTGCCAAGACAGTAATCTAACCCCCTGCCAGGAAGTGTGAACTCTCCCAGGAGTCATAACCAATGGCCTGGACAGGAAGGAGGTCAAACCTCCCTCACTGACAGGATGATTAATGAAGTGGCAGAAATTAAAGTGGTCAGCTTCATAGGCTGCACTGCCTGTAATATGCAACCAGGCTGCCTACCAGGTCTTCCACCTCTTCCCAGGCACATTTGCACCAAGAAAAGCGGGCAAATTATGTATTCAGGAAGTGTACAACCTCAGAAGAATATCCACACAACTAGGGTGGGCTATCTGGTCTGCATACAGCTGAGGAAAACTTCTGGCATTTTTTAAAATAGTAGAATAGAGGGCTCTGGGTAGAAATAACTTAGCTGCTAGGGCTAGTAGACCATTGGGCACTTTCACCACACCCCTAAAGTCCTAAATCTAGGATTTAAGGGCTATCCCTGACACTTGATCCTCTGTTCCAATCTGACTTGCAGCAGGAACAGAAGAGACCCATGTCTGTGACAAAAGGAGCTGCACAATCCAAATGTCTAATATATTGCACCTATGGCAACCTTCCTGGAACAGCACAACTGTGCCTCATCCTGGACCAATGTACAGTTCCCCAACACACAGGGACCCTTTTAAGATGCACATGCATCACCAGACTCCCCTGGACTAGTGGCACGTGTCCCCTGCAAAAGCATGTAAAAACAACATACCGGAATCATTGATCATCAGGCCCTACAAGGGATCGCCCAGAAGTAAATGGTCGAGTGCATTGTGGGAAAGGTAGTCATAACCTCCATGAAGTTTCAGGCAGCTACCTTTTTACCCAAGTCCTCCTGATTTCAAAATAACTTTATACTTAGAATATCGCTGCCAAGGCTTGTTGGTCACCAGCCCGGCAATCACTGCCTTAACTCAACACAGCACCTCATGGGGAGTCAGCAAAACCATGGATTCGCTCTCACTTTTTGCATCCTGTTCCCCATTAACACTATGCTCCCACTTCAGCACCAAGGACAGCCAGGTAAAATTAAACTGAATCACCTTTACACTCCTTGGGTTCCACGCAATTTGACCTGCAACTGACTGATTGTCACTAGTGCTTTTTACCATTGACCGAAATGATAAAGTTCGGCAGTACTGATTTTCACTGATTTAATATTGCTTCTAAAATTCATAACTCCTGTTAACTTATCTGATTACTTCGTTTTGGTATCTACATTTACATAAAAATCTGTTTTTTATAAATTAGTGTTAAATTTCTTTCCAGTCAGGCCAATTATTTGTCATCCATGTTAACACTCTGAAATGCTTAACACATACTATAGTAAGGACTGACTGCTCTTTCACACTCTACCATAACTGGCCTAGGGATTAATTATTGTGAATCCAAGGACCATCTTTGGGGTTTGTGAGAGTATTGCATAGTGAAGTCCAACCAGCATCACTACCTAAAACTCCACCTTCTTCCACTGCCCTATTTGTCTTCCTGCCTTATAGTGAGGAATCTTTTCTGTCAACAGAGGTGTTCTTTCTATATCCCATATTCTGCTACTATCCTTCCTTACTATTGCTCCAGCAGTTCCATCACTTTCTTTAGGTGCATTCTGTTCCCCGGCAGTAAGAGGTATATGCAGTCAGTGTATATCCAATGTCCATGTGGCTTACAACCCCAACGTTGTGCACCTTACAACACTTTCTATATCTCCAATTTTCTGTGATCCTTGGTAATAATAGTAGCAGCCTTTCATGGTCCTCTCCAAACTATCTTAAGCAGTAGCCATGACTATATGACGTCGATTCTATCCTATCTGACCTGCACTTTTCTAAGCCTTTTTGATCCTTTTTAACAATTCAATTTTTCTTAAGTGAATTAAGGCCCCGTGTGGCCACAGTCTGCTCCCATGCTCCGGCTTACTTTCAATAACATGGATAGTAATTGGCTCCATATCATCTCTCCTTGACCATGCCAATTCACTGATGCCTTGTCATCTTCTAGCCTCACCTGATGGCCATAACTCTACATTCTGGAGTGCTCCAAGGACCATTTTAGAATAGAATAGCCACATAGCCACTCCTCCTTTTTTCCTTGATGCCTGACAATTTATATGCTGCTGTCACAACCTCTATTTAGAAGGAACATGTCTCATGCCATCCTCCAGTCTGCAAATACTTCTGAAACACATCTAGCACTGTTCCACTGAGGGTCCTTCCATTCTCGCCCTCCTGGAGAGGTGTTGCACAAGCTAAGATGGATGCGGGTACCCCCACAGACACTGCACTTTTGGACCTTTTCATATGGCTCTTTTTCCTTGGGCCCATAATGTCTGCATCTGCAGACATTGATGTCAACCTCCTTCTCGTTGCATTGCCAAAAGTGATTGAATAATCCAAGGTTCAAGGTTTTTATTGGAGTTTTAGGAGCATATGTACAAGGGGATTGCGCCACCAGAATGTCGATTTGTTCTTCATTCTGGTGGTGCAATGCCCTGCACCATATTTACAAATCTGTGATAAGCTGCTTTGCATGGCGTAAGACTGCTTTGTAAATATGGTACCCTTTCACACAGGTATATGCTTGAAAGGAATGTGCAATGGGTATTGCGGTGGATGTTCCACTGCAACACCCATTGCTTTTTGACGCAGCCCCAGATTTACAAGGATGTGTAAATCTGAGGCAGAGCCAAAAACTAACACCATTGAAAAGCAAGCATTAGAATGGAGCAACAAGGAGAAATACTTTTATTTCTCCTCATTTTTGCATTTTCTATGTGTGCAGCACACATAGAAAGAGCAAAATGCTAGGAATGATTGTTTAAATGCAGAAAGGGACACCTATGGTTCAATGGTGTCTGTGTTGGTGCTAGGCATCTCTTTTTAGTGCCAGCACAAGGGAGAACACAGAGGTGTGCCATATTCTTGTAAATATGGTGCATGTCTGCATTCTTTAAATGACGCAGGGTAGCATTGCAAAATTTGGTCATGCTGCGCAATTTCCTTGTACATATGCCCCTTAGATCTTATACTGAGATCTAGAATACATGAAATGCATCCATTAAAACTACTTTTAGAAGGAGCTAAAAAATGTAAATATTTTACAACACAATAATTCACTCATAGGACAATGTATCACCTCCATTTCAGCTCTAGCAGTTGTATGTCCATGTTTTTTAGAGGGAGGTTTTAGAATCTCTCTTGATAGACCCTAAATATCGGACAGACAAATATAACGTGTTCAATAGAAAGTATAAAATTAGAACAAAAAGTGCACAATCTTTTCTCCCAGGCAACATGCAAAACATTATACACCTTGTTCCAGGTTCCAATTCAAATACACTTGGGGAACTGCTGTCTGACATGCATAAATACAATACTGAAAGTGGGTTTTGCACTACACATAGCCATATTGTTCTTCATTGACAAAATTGCAATAGTAAGATTAAATACTTTTTAAGGTGAGCAACTCGCATTTGAATCTCAAATTTAGTCAGGGAAAAGTGCAGTTAAAATGTTAGTCAAAAATCCAGTGGCCTTTTTACAAGGAAGGAGACATTCCATGGCAATACGACTCCTTAACGACGTTTCCTTGGCATGTAGAATTCAATGGTACCATCTTAAAATGGTGGCTAGTCCTCTTATGTAAGTGCTCACCAATCCTAATTCTAGCCTAAGCGCTTCTATTGAGACCATCAATCAATCAATCAATCAATCAGCAGTTTGTGTAGCAAAGCTACTCACCCATGTGTGTCTCAAGGTGCTTATAGGGAGGGGGGGTTCTGATCCTTCTAGGTTCAGTCGAAGAACCAGGTCTTGAGATCCTTCCTGAATTGGATCAGCGACGGGGATTGCCTAAGGTGGAGGGGCAGGGAGTTCCAGATCTTGGCAGTGAGGTAGGAGAAGGATCTTCCTCCCGTTCTTTTCTTGTGGATGCGAGGGATGGAGGCAAGGGCCAGCTGGAGTTTAAAGTGCAAATAGAGCACATGATTTTCCCCTCCACCTTAAGCATGAAGTGCCATTGCTTAATATTAATTGTCTCTATAGCATATAACAGGGTCAAAGGAATCTTCATTTTAGATACTGTTAGGAGATGATTAAAGAGCCTGTGACCTGTTGCATCATAAAGCGACTTTAGTGCATTTCCATGAGCGTAAGCCTTATTTGATGTGTCATAACTCTTCCAAGATAGGGGTAAGAATTTAGTACCTCTACGGCAGGTTTATTATAGAACCACTTATAATTTGTATTGCTCCAACACCCTTTAGGATAAAACCTCATAATCTTGGTTTTGTTTATATTAACCTTCAGTAACTGTGTGCCCGAATAAGATGACAAAATATTGATATGTTTCTGAAGAACTTTTTTTCGTCAGGTCTAACAGGACAATGTCATCCGCATAAAGCAGTGTCCTTAAAGGATGAAGACCTAATTTTGGGGCTTCACCAGCAGCCTTGCTCAGCACATTTGGCAAGTCAACCATAGAAAGAAAAGCAGTGGCACCAACAGGCATCCCTACTTTAAACCACTGCTGGTTGGACTTATCGGCGTCATACCTCGCCTACCACCTAACATAACATGGCAGCATGTAGCTGTGTGGAGAGATATAATAAGATTTAGATGACCCACAGCTATTCCCATGACCCTCAACTTTTTCCAAAGGGTCGGCCTGTCCAAGCAGTCAACAGCGTTTGAAAAATCTATAATGGCTGCATAGATAGGCATCCTTCTTTGCTTCACATATTTTTCCAATATGAGATGGATTATATTGTCCAAAATCAAGTGACCAACTCTAAAACCTGCCTGCTCCAAGGAAATAATATTTTTTTCCTTCCATTCATTCTATTAGATTAGATAGAAAACATTGGGGAAAAACCTTTCCTGTGGCAACCAACAGGGTGATGTGTCTGATGTTATAAGTTAAGTTTGAAGGAACTTGTTTATGTAGCGGCAACATAATGCTACCCTTCCATGAACTAGGGGCCACCCCAGTAAAAAACAATTACAGGAAAGCACCACTAGCCAGTAGCCCATAAGTCCAAATCTAATTTTATGATAGACATAGGTAGTTGGTCTGGACTTATTGCCTCGATATTCCTAGAAGCTTTGAGATAAGGCAAGACCTGTCCAGTGCGAGGGAAAAGTAAATCTCCCAGCTGAACCCTCATCTAAGGACTCTGTAAAACTATTACTGGGTGTCTGTGCATTCAAAGCATAGAGAGAGAGATATGAAATCTTCCTCTGCTAGAGATAATATTTATCAATGGTTTAGAAATAGAACGACTGCTCCCCCCTATAATTTTCCAAAAGGCTTTTGATTTTTATATTTCTGTTATTTTTACCCATATATTATCAGGGCTACACCTCTTTTGGGTTCTTAGCCATCTAGTTCGCCTTCTTTTTAAACAAGAAATCCACTAATTTTGTTCCTTCGAGTAAAAGGTGAATTTCCTTATTTGCAAATGATTAATAAGCTTATTAATAAGAAACAATTTATTAAGGTTAAAAGCTTGCCCTATGGGTTTTTTACCTGGGCTTCCTACCAAAGTCTGGAATTCTCTCACTAATTTACCCATGTCTTCCTCAAATATGTCTACTGGTAACCATCCTGAAGGTG
The DNA here is from genome assembly GCA_963921515.1 of Calotriton arnoldi. Lineage (NCBI taxonomy): Eukaryota > Metazoa > Chordata > Amphibia > Caudata > Salamandridae > Calotriton > Calotriton arnoldi. Next base: position 26,265 of record CAWUFW010022173.1, on the reverse strand, counting down.
GAAGATCTTCAGTAATTTCCCTTAATTCTACTGAAAGTGACTGTGTATCTTTCTTGTTCCATAAAACCTTCTAATTCGGTTCACTAAATAAACATCGTCACTTTCAGGGATGTGCCATGCAACCACATCCTCTGGTTTTCCATTGATGGCAAGAAGAAGAATATCATGATCACTCAAAATATTCTTTATCACCTTTAGATACGGGAAAACCATATACGACTGAATAACATAATCAATTTGTTGTAGCTGATTTTGCTGAGATATGGGTAAAAGGAGCTGGGATAGCACCCTGTAATCTCCCATTGAGGACAATTAAATCAAGTTCCCTACAAGCCTCCATCAACACAATCCTTTTTTATTTGTACTGAAGGAAGCATGGAACAAGGTGGCCGGAATATTATCAGTCTCTTCTCTTTCTTTGTTTGCAAAAAGAGCAATTGAATGGATAGAGACAGATTCATTTAGTGCTCCCATAATTAGGACCTTGGAGATGCCCACCTTACACATAATCTTATTAATAAAATGAAACAAATCACTCAGCAAATGAGTATTTTCTTGACCAGGTAGAATATAAATGTAAGCCAAAGAAAAGGGAAAGACAGAATGGTACCCTGAGCTCTGCTCTAGGAAAACAGTACAATGTAGAAGGTATGAATGGTGCTGATATACTTGATATGACCACGTATAATTTGTAGATAGCAGCATGGCTATACCACCACTGGCATGCTCTCTTTTTGACTTCATAGCAGGGGAACTAATTACAAACATTTTTCAACCTCAAAATTGGATGGAGCACACATTTCTTTCAAGCATATAACTGCAGGACCTAAAGTATCCAGATTATGGATTTTCCCCAAATTGTTCCAGCAGCATGCTATATTTCATGGAACAGTTTTAAAGGAGCGGGACATACTACTAAACACCCACTTCATTACATTTGGAGCAGCCATTTTTCCAGTGTTTAAGCAATCAGCTAGCCAAGCCCATTGGGATACATCATCACTTTTAGAAGAGACACCCAATTGACAATCATTGCAAAACTCACCCTACAACCAGCTTTACAAGAAATTAGTGTTCATTTTGCATTGATCGCCATCCCTCTCTGTGAAACAGAGCATTCCTCAATATGACATGATGGTGGCAAATATACACCCCCCCCCCCATTGGCATAATCTTATTTTCAATAGGTAAGGGAATAATGTGTATTCCTTGAGACATAAAAAATTCACAGTTATTCAGAATCAAATTTACAATAACTGGCAACTTAAATGTCACTCTCATTTACTTCTCTAGATAAGTGTCCAATACTACCTCCAATTCCAAATTGCTACTCCTTAACAACTTAGGCTGGTCTACCTGGGACAAGAGATTCAGCAAAAGGGATCAGTTAAAAAAAGCAGAATCATACTCATATATGACAATGAAGTCCAAAGATGTAATTTCCTCCGATCTCTTTTGCATTTTATACTGGAAACTTTTTCCATATTCTCCATTGATGTAGGATGCACAAAGGTTGTGTGAATAGGTTTAGGGGCAATAAATGTGGCTCTGATTTCCGTTTTTAAGTCTTTGGAGTCCCAATATGAATAGTCAGCTTGTCCGCCTCCTCCTCTGGAATAATGACTTTTTTCGTCACTGGCTCCGGCTCCTTTAATTGAATCTCCCTTTTACTCTCACTTTTACTCAATCTTCTAAGCTTTCTTTTAGCTTTTTCTGATATTTCCTTTTTTGGGGAGACACAGCTGGAGACAGTGGCCTTTCATCAACCCCATTCCTTTTTTCTTTTGTTTTAAAAATTGGAAAAACTCCACATCCCATGGATTGTGCTGCAGGGAAATTAACATTATCTACAGCCGCCTTTGGAGTGACTAGAAGGAAAGCAAAGCTCCAGTGAAGGAAAATCTTTCACTGACTTTGAATTTTGCAGAATTGTCAGTAATTTAGATATGGGGCAACATTCTTGATCTCCAAAATCATTCTTTTGACTAGTACAAGCATGAATAGTCTGCTTATCAGCTGGTCTATCAACTCCAGCATTTCATTGAGAGCTCTTTCAAAATTAGAGATAAATTATCCAGAATATGATCTGTACTATCAGATTTTTTTCTAACATCTGCATAATGGAGGACACAATTCTGTCAAGGCTTTGAAAGGTTCTGAAAAAGCAGGGATAGTCACCAGGGAAATTCATTGATAAATGAAGTGGTAAGTCTGATGTTACTGACAGATTTAGCCATGAAGAATTTTTTATACTGGGGGCATATTCACAAGGACTTATTGCCGAGTTATCGGCACTTTAGCGCATCAGAAGTGGAGATAAATTTATCACCCCATTCACAAGCGGGTGCAAACTGCAGACATCGCCAGTTTTCCCATGATAACTGCTGCAAAACTTATCTCCACGGGTGACACCGCCAACTAACCCTAATGAGATGCAGAGTAGGCGTTCCCATGCAAAAACACACGAAAACACCACTACACCACTTTCACAACGAACTGCCAGATCTGCGATGCAAACCAAAAACAGGCGATAAGCCGCAGTAGCAGCAGGCATTTAACACCTGACATTTGCTAGTGTTAAGCAGGACGACTACCTGCAGTATGAAAGGGAGCCCAGCCCAGAGCCACATCTGAAGACCCACAGATGCCATGGAGCCAATGATCATGCAGCTCGGAGACCCATGAGGGCCACAACACCCACCGCCACCACCCCAGGACCCGCCCTGCCCCCCCGGACCACCACAGAGGCAGCGTAGACAAAGGCAGCGGACCCACCGTAAATGCACCAGCCGCACAGACCTAATGCCAGAGTAGGCCATTGCCCACTACAGGCCCAAAAGGACAACCATCCTCCGCATCCTGACCCACATCGCCCACAGGCTGACGGTACCAACACAGCGGCCAACCAACATCCCTCCGCAGACAGAGCTGCTGGCTGTGCTGCACATGTTGGCCTCTGGTACCTTCCAACCCACAACTGCCAGAGTCGGAGGAGTCTCCCAGCCAGCCCTATCCAAGTTCATCACACCTGTCCTGAATGCCATCATCAGCGTGGTCCCCCGGCACCTCCACTTCACCCACACTGCGCAGGAGCAGCTGGATACCAAGCAAGGCTTCTACGCCATAGCTGGATTCCCTCACGTGTTGGGGCAATCGACTGCACACATGTACTCCTCGTGCCCCCTGCCGACACTGCACACAACTACCACAACAGAAAACACACGCATTCCAACAATGTGCAGGCAATAGTGGACCACCGGGGACTCCTCAACAATGTTGTGGCCAACTACCCAGGCAGTGTGCATGATTCATACATCTTCCGACAGTCCATCATCAACCAGCGCTTCCAGGATGGCACCTATGGAAATGCATTGCTCGTTGGTAAGTACCAAATGAACACACCACACACCTCCACTACACAGTCATGCAGCTCACAACACTGGCAATGGGCACGCAGCAAAACTACATGCAACATGCCACACAACATGCCAACCGACCAGACACGACAACACAACTCCATTGGGAACCTGGGCTTGCCATGCACACAACCCAGCCACAGCATGGCACCACAGCCACACAATAGCAGAATGTGAGGAGAGGCTTGGAGCAGGCATGTGCGAGAGTGGCAAGTGACTAATGAATGAGAACCTACCCAATGCCAAGTGTGGCGTGGATGTGCCGGACAGACTTCAGTGTGCAAACCACGGAAATGGCCATGTGGACATTTGTTGGCCCTGCGTACACCAGGCCTGCGTAGGGGTGTGAATAAAAACCCTGTCGCACTGGGCGTGGTTCTCTTTCGGAATGGCCAACGTGTCTGCCAGGGCGGCACCTCTCAGCCCGCCACGAGGCCGACGCCGTGAGCGGCGGGGCCTGCGACCCTGTGCTCCTGCTGCACCCCAGGCCGCTGGTCCCCAGACCGGTCTTGCCTGCCCCAGCGCACCAAGGAGGCTCCGCTCACCTGCCGACACTGGCGTGTGTCAAAGAGGGCACACCACGTGCAGGTGCAAGCTCCAAGCCCCAGTCCTGTTACCTTTGCAGCCTCCGCAGACCATCGCTGGCCTCCACGACGCTGGCCCACAGTACTCCTTTTTCGTTTACATACTCCACCGGCATACTCTACGGCCCAGTTGTTGGCACATGTTGTACTAAGTCGTGAGTTTTGAATGGCAGTGACCAAAAGTCTGTGGCAGCGTCCACATCACTATACTCCCTCCGATCAGTGAAGGCAAAGTCTGCATCGCAAGCACACGACACGTGGTGCCACTAACCCTGTTCAACGCAAGCCGGCGACACGTGGTGCCACTAACCCTGTTCAACGCAAGCCGGCGAGACGTGGTGCCACTAACCCTGTTCAACGCAAGCCGGCGACACGTGGTGCCACAAACCCTGTTCAACACAAGCCAGCGACACGTGGTGCCACTAACCCTGTTCAACGCAAGCCGGCAACACGTTGTGCCACTAACCCTGTTCAATGCAAGCCGGCGACACTTGGATGAGGGCTCAGGGATACACGGCGGTCCAGTAGGTCCCACATGTGGAACTGTGTCCTGAGTTTAGAATGGCAGTGACCAAATGTTAATTGCAGCGTTTATATCACTGAACTCCCTTCGATCAGTGTCTCAAACTCTGCATTGCAAGCACACGACATGTGTCTGTGGGCCCGTGCTGACCGCTGCCCCCGGCCTACACTGCGGTCCAGTACGTCCCACATCCAGCACTTAGTCGTGATTCATGAATGGCAGAGTCCATACCAGTGAACGCACGGAGAGGAGTAAGAGGAAGATGCGGTTCAGTCAGATGAAAGCCGGATCCTCGTCACGGAGGTGACCGAACACTAGCAACAACTGACCTGGTGCCACTAACCCTGTTCACCGCAAGTCTGCGTCCCGTGGTGCCACTGAACCTGAACTATGCAGGCCAGTGGGACCATCCAACGTAAGCCGGCGACACTTCGATGAGGGCCCCTGCTGACCGCTGCCTCAGGCCTACACTGCGGCCCAGTAGGTCCCACATGTGGAACTGTGTCTTGGGTAATTTATGGGAGAGTTCACACCATTGGACACGCCTCATCGCAGGCGGCATCCCCTATCAGCACCGGTGCCACTAACTCTGTGCGCAATGAGTCATGGGCACTCTCTGGTTGAACTTTGGTGGCGTCTGAGTCCATGGCCTGGGGGTTGTCTGCATCATCATCTGGCTGGGACGGACTTGGTGTTCGACATGTGTCTGTTCCATTCATCTCCACCATAGTGACTGTTTCTGCGTGGTTCTGCCCTCTGCATCATGCCCTGGGGGTACACCTTCCACTGTCCACCGAGACACTCCATGACAACCCCCTTTGACATCTACGAGAACCTGCTCTGCTCTCATGACCCTGCACCAGTGCACCACAAGTCAGCGGCCCGTGGCGGTAGGCCCGTGCAGGATGCTGTGCATCCGGTGCCACTAACTCTGTGCAGCTCAAGTCATGGAGCCTTTATGGTTGAATGGTTGTGTCCTTTACGATGTACACTGTTGTTGTTTTTTGACTGCACCAGGCACTCCATGATGGCTGGTGTACACACACCCCACACACATCCAACACAGGTGTCACTCGACATGTGAGCCTGCTAATAAACGTGGCCAGGCGCACGTGCCCGTAGCCATTCACACCATCTAAGCAAGTGTGTCCGTGTGGTCATTATGTCAGCATGATGGGCCCGAGCCCTGCAACATCACAGTGTGCTGTCTTCAGCGGACGATACCATGTCACCTCAGCAGTTGCTATGACCTTGGACATGTAGCTTCGTCCGCCCCCCCTGCATGCACAAGCGGCGTGTGCTGGTCTGGCGTACGTTAGGTCAGCGCCGGGGTGTGCTGATTCAGCAGGGGGATCAGGGCGTGGCTCTGGTCTGGCCTTGAGCAGGAAGTGCGGTAAGCGTGTCTCTGTGTTGGAGTGTTGTCCCCACCAGGGCCACAGTAGTCGATGTTGCAATGTACCATGCATGCAGAGTGCGGGCCTGCACGTATGGGGAAATGTAGGAGCGCAAGACCGCTCGGGGTCTTGGCTCATACATGCCAAGTGTTGTGTGTATCAGTCCTGTGGCTGCATGAGTCAGATGCCTAGCCTCAATCGCAGCACGATCACAGCCAGCCATGGACTGTACACCTGTGTCTGCCCTGTCCAGACCATTGGCCTACACTGACGTGGCCGCACACCCTCAACGGCCAGCATCACGGTGTTGTTGGCATGCCGCTGGACATGCACAGACAGGCATGACAATGGTGTGCCGTAGGAGTGCACGTGATGCAACCGCGCAGCGCACACAAGTGTGAGGGCTCGTGGGAGGGAGGAGCAGCTGTGAGGCAACATAACACACAGTGAGGCCGCTCATGTGCCACGTGCTCGGCATATCATCCATGATTCCCTGGGTCGCAGACATCCCACCCCACCCACGACAGGCCTCTGCACATCTCCTGTATGCAAGCAGATGGTAAACTGACTGTAGGGATGAAAGGTCCTTTGTCTGGACTATCAGGCGGAACACATATGCAGCTCCGAGCTGGGACTTGCATGTGCCCAGCACCCCCTGACAGATACAATAGCATTTACTGATGACTCCCACACTACGCACTGCCCGACGTGAGACCAACGTGTACACATCCCACACACAGAAGTCCTTGGTCATAGTTAGCGTGCTTGAAATGGCCTTCACACGTACTTCCACCCCATCCCAGGCCAGCACCCGTTGCACACAGACACTGCTCATTGATCCGAGGTGTGGCATTTCATCCACAGGACTGGCGCTGGTCAGCACAGTGCCGCTTCAAGCAGAGCTACTGACGCAATGGCAGACCATCCCGGACACATGCACAACCCCAGTCACGTGGACCGGTACCGTACATGTCTGCTGCATGTACTGGGGGCACTGCCATTGGCAGTGCTGCGGATCAGTTACCGGCTAAGCTTCCGCCTTGCCAACGTCACCTGCGTTCCGCCTGTGTTGCATTGTCGCTCGTGCTTATTCGAGTGGACCATGGATGTCTGCCTCTCCAACGTAACGGTAGCTGAACTGGATTTCGACGTGTGTGTGCGCCCCCTGTTGGCCCATGACCAGGAGTGTCACCGTGATGCCCGTTTATGGCATGCCTGGATGATTGGCATGCATGCTGGCAACTGGACCTGGAAGATTGCACGACTCGTCGTGTGCAGTGACCACATTGAGCCGCTCCCCTATTGGGCTTTAGTGCCAATTGGGGCCAGGGGTTGGAGTCCACACATCTGTCCGGGACTGCTGATGGGTTACGTCACCGACATGTTTGATGTAGTCGACAACGAGCTCATAATGGAAATGTTGGCCTACGCTGCTGCACTCGCGTTCATGGACGAGTGATAACGTACCTGCAGCCACAACTGAATGTGACCCATTGCACGTGTCCCGACGCCTGGTTGCATGTTGGGGATCTGGTCATATGTCCCAAGACGTCAGTGGACATGGCTGCATTGGCCTGGACTCCGGATACATGCACGGACAACCAACGCGGGTTGGCACGCACTTGTGTGGGTGATGGACTCCCCCAGGGTGGACATGGGCGCTTTCCAATGTTCCTCATTCAGACATGCTGCTGCATTGGTCTGCATGTTGTGGCACTTCTCTTGGCCGTCCTGACACGCAATTGTTGATGAAGTTTCCGCACCTTCACTTGTCTCCAACTGTGATGAGTGTTGATTTGTATGCCAATGTGTGTGTCTCGGCCTATCTTGGTCCCTGCCATACATGCATTGCTACCCCATCAGGGCTGTGGGTTTGTAGTTGTGCATTATCATGTCCCTGTTTCGTGCTTTGCTAGATGCGTATGGCCATTTACTGGCCACAAGCGGGTGCACTTGTGTCCTGTGTTCGGTTGTGCAAATGTTGGTGTTTGTACCACATTGTGTTCGATGTTGGGGTGCTCTGCTTCCTATGTGTGTGTGCTGCATTGTGTGTGAGATGGCCCTTCAGCTCTGATTTGACTCACCCTTCTCCCTTTCAGGCGGTGTGGTTTTCACTTCTGTGCTTGTTCAGTGGTGTGATATTGCTGACTTGTGTGACTTGTGCTCTTGGTTGGTGTTGTTACTCTTGGGCATGGTTTGTCTGCAGTTGTGCTGTGCTTAATTGTGCATGTGTGCCATTGTGCCCATCTCCCCCCGTCCCCCCAGTCCCTGGTCGTTTCTCTCCCTGTTACTGTTGTGTCTGTTGATTTTGAGCAGTTTCCGGTCCCCGAATCCTGCCACCATCTCCAGACTGATGTGGTGGACACCATTTCCTCCATGTCATCCAGCTCCTGGTGTGGCGCTGGACTCCCACCTCCGGTGTGCATTGCTGCCTTCTGGTTGTTGGCGTGTTTCTGCTTTTTTTTAGCGTTTCACATCATTCCAGCTGTTCTGGTTGTCTTCCATTGTCCTCTTCCGCTCTGCGGCTGCATTCACCTTGTCCATGATGGACTGCCATGTACAATGTTTTGTTGCCAATGGTGCTTGTGGGGTTGTGTACTAGCTCCGACTGCCTCCATTGTGCTTCGCTGTTGTTTTCTGTTTGGTTTGTCTTTCTTTTTCCTGCTTTTGTTGTGCTTATTCCCGCCTGCCGTGTGTGTGTCACAGGCCTGGCGCTGATTATCGCTGCTTTCCTCATCGCGAATGGGCTCATCGCATGTTTTTTGCGTTGGGGTTTGTGTTTTTATCTCAGTCGCGGTGGTTGTATCGTGGACATTGGCCGAGTTTTCGGGAAACTATTGCATGGTACCGCCATGTTGTGAATTCCACGTTAACACAGGGTTATTTTCCCGCAATAGACTGCGATGTGTAAAGTTGAGTTAACCTTTTTTGGTAATGTTTAGCGCACGTTCTTGTGAATATACCCCTAGAAGTACAACTGAACAATTCCGAACATTTTCTCTTTCTCTGTGTTAGTGGTATAGCTCTTTCGGAGATGCAGCTAGTCTGACCACTTCCAAAGGTGAGCCTCCCCTTCCAGCACCTAATATGGGACTATGGGGCATATTATCATGAAAACTGCCGCTAAAGCAGCGATAATGGGCTTGATAATATGCCCTTGAGAATTCCAATAGAAGTCCATTTTCTGGTGTGAACATGGGCTTCTATTGGAATTCTCCAGGGCATATTATCAAGCCCATTATCGCCGCTTTAGCGGCAGTTTTCTGCCGCTAAACCGGCGATAATTTTAACGCCGTTCTTGATAATATGCCCCTATGAGAGACACCCTAGTCAATAAGGCAGCGTCAAAGGTGGTGTAATGGTAGAAATATAACAATAGCTATCCCCAGCCATCAGAGAGTCCAGCCAAATATCCAGTGGAACTGCAAGACACCCTGTAGAACGCACTGCTTCTGGTGACGTAGAAAACACCATGTCCCCCCCTTATAGCTGGCCACACCCTAACCTTATCCGGGCTGCTTCTGCTGCCACTGGGGGTCTGTTCAGACCGTGAATAGAGATTCAGCCAAGCAGCAAATAATAGAGTTGATATTAAAGCACTGGCGTTCTGCCACTGGGCTTGCAGAATTAGAATTACGTAACAATGTTATAAGCAGGGGCTTCCCATCCACTTAATGTGCAAGGGTTATACATTGCTTGGTGCCACAGCTTATCTGCTGAATGCAGGGAAGGTTGTTTCTGATAAGCAAGAGGCTGAGTGGGGAGGATACTGAGAATACGCTGAACCCTCTTTCAATATCGGAACTACCAGCACAGCATAGTAGGTCCTCCTCATTTTTGGGAAAGCAGGGCACATTTTAAAAACTGAGGCAACTGGGCGGGAAGGCAGATTCTCTTAGCATTCGAATGACCACAAGTCAAGACCCTCATTTCACCCTCATCTCACTTCGCTTCCCTGTTGTCCATCCTCGCCCTACCTCCCTTTGCATTGTCCATCATGTCCTCCTCCTCATGCCAATAATGCACAGACATCACAGGCACAAGCAATCTAACCAGGAATAGAATAATCCCTTTTGTATGTGCATATAAAGCAAGAGAGAGTGCTGCACTTCACCACCGATGTCACCTGTTCAGGCTTCCACCTGCACAGAATCTCCTAAACGCCGTGTGCAGAGAGGGAGCTTCCCAAACCTGTCCATTGGTCTCATTTTGTGAAGATAATACTCACTATAATGAATTATTTAAGTGGGGTGCTTATGACATTTTCCTAATAGAGGTGATATCATGAAAGCATTTTGACAACAAATTCATAGGCAGGCTACCAGACTTTCATGCCAAGGACATCTGTATAACATTTTGCCATTTCCCCCCTGTAGATCAATCACTGTTTATCTAACCCCATATCAATAAAATTACTACAAAAAATAGCAAGTTGGTAGTATTAGCAGGCAGCATTAGGCATTGTATTGCATTTATAGAAAAACATTTCTCAAGAATAATTAATTCAGTTGGCTAAGTTACAGCATTGTAGCATGAGCTATTTGTTAACCATGTGACCCAATAAAGCACATCTAGGATGAACCAAAGAGCACACAAATGCTGCTTCTGATTCAAAATCCTAACACAGTAAAGCAGCTGATCGATGACATCTTGAAATAACCTGAAATAAAACAATATTAACACTTATATTTGAATTACATCATTTATTAAAACCAAATTCAACCATGCAATGCATCAACCAAACTTTTAGTTCATGAACAGTTATGACTTTTATGCTTTAAACTTCATACATATAATACAAAATATTATAACATGAACCCATTAGAAACACTTACAGGAAATCTATAGCAGTCACAGGAAACACTGCACACAGGGTTATCAATTCTTCCAAGTCTGATGGTGTAGATTATTCTATATGTTCAAACGCATTACTCAAATGGTTAATATACAAGCATACATTTTAATGCCTGCACTCAAGGTGATAAAGATAAAACAAATTTTAAATTGAGGCTTGGAAAGATGCATCAATTTTACCATGGTGGCGTCATAGTGAGAGGTAGATGACTTGCACCTGTACTGCCACATCTGCCAAGATTAAAAGAGCTTGAGTCATGAAGAAAGCAATTGGCATCCCACATGGAAGACAAAGGGACTTGTGGGTGTTAGAATGTGGCAAGATACACCAGGAAATAGCAGTATTTTTACCCTGAGTTCATCAGAAGATGTGAGTCCTGCTGGTGCTCTGTAGATATTAGAAGCTCAATAATGCATTGAAGTGGGTGCGACATAGGTTTGGCAATCAGAGGTATGCGTTGCTAGCAGTCTCAGTGGCAAAATCAGATTTCTTATGCTCAGTATATCACTGAAGCTCATGGCTTGGGAGAGTAAAAAGTTTCGTAAATGCAAGCTGAAATGAATGCAGAGACCCACAGCAACAATGCTCTATCCTGATCTGAACACCCAGCTACCGGTTTCACTGTTATTGGAGAATTGCCTTACAATTATTGGAGAATTGCCTTACAAGTAACCGTGGGCAATGAACTCCACTCTGCTAGCAGAGTTTCGGAGATTTGTTAACTACGCATTTCATTGAAAACACGGAATTCATGCAACCATTCCGACTCCGCCACATAGCGGAGTTAGCTACTGCACCCACAACTCTTTAATAAGACAACTTAACCTTTACATGCTAAAAAGCATATAACCAATTCACAAAAGTGAAAATATGAGAGAGGTGATGATTCTGGGGTCACTCCCTAGAGTATTAGCTCTCAGCTGAGCCGGGAGAGCCTGCCCCTTGAGGAATGTTTTGATATTGGATACTAAAATATTCACTGCACTCTAGAATCTCGTCCCATAATGCTTTGCAGGGCCTTTGGTTGGGATTGTATTTTTGTCCATAACTGACTATGCTTGGGGTGGTCCTAGGAGGATGGGACCACCACCGAATCGTTCAGCATGATGTGCTCTTGGTATTCAAGGCATCTGCTTGGTTCTCTCCCTAGGTTAGGGAGGACCCCAAAATCATCACCTCTCTCACTGCTTGCTTTATTTTCATTTTTGTGAGATGAGTATGTGCATTTTAGTATGTAAAGATAGTTATTTGTTGTTTAAATAAAGTTACTGTTTACTATATTTTCATTTTCACTTTTGTGAGATGATTCTGTGTGTTTTAGCATGTAAAAATTGTTATTTGTTGTTTTACTACAGGTATGTGAGATTTCTGTTTTATTAATTGGGATGAGATCAGGTGAGATTCTAGAGTGCAGTGAATATTATAGTATTAGCTCTCAGCTGAGCCGGGAGAGCCTGCCCCTTGAGGAATGTTTTGATTTTCTATACTATAATATTCACTGCACTCTAGAATCTCGTCCCATAATGCTTTGCAGGGCCTTTGGTTGGGATTATATTTTTGCCCATAACTTATTGTGCTTGGGGTGGTCCTATGAGGATGGGACCACCACCAAATCGTTCAGCGTGATGTGCTCTTGGTGTTCAAGGTATCTGCTTGGTTCTCTCCCTAGGTTAGGGAGGACCCCAAAAGCATCACCTCTCTCACTGCTTGCTTTATTTTCATTTTCATGAGATGACTATGTGCATTTTAGTATGTAAAGATAGTTATTTGTTGTTTAAATAAAGTTACTGTTTGCTATATTTTCATTTTCACTTTTGTGAGTTGACTATATGCATTTTAGCATGTAAAGATAATTATTTGTTGTTTTACTAAAGGTATGTGAGATTTCTGTTTTATTAGTTGGAATGAGATGAGGGGAGTTTCACGAACACGGAATTCATGCAAAAACTCTGGAGTAAGCTACTGCACCCACAACTCTATGATAAAACAATTTTACCTTTACATGCTAAAAAGTATATAACCAATTCACAAAAGTGAGCTTTGGAAAAAAATCAGGCAATGACAGAGGTGATGCCTTTGGTGTCCCCCCCTAACCTAGGGGGAGGACAAAGCAGATGCCTTGAACACAAAGAGCATATCATGCTCAATGATTGTGGTGGTCCCATCCTCCTAGGACCACCCCGAGCAAGTTATGAGCAAAAATGCAAAGTAACCAATGGCTCAGCAAAGTATTATGGGCGAGATTCTAGAGTGCAGTGAATATTATAGTATTAGCTCTCAACTGAGCCGGGAGAGCCTGCCCCTTGAGGAATGTTTTGATATCGGATACTATAATATTCACTGCACTCTAAAATCTCGTCCCATAATGCTTTGCAGGGCCTTTGGTTGGGATTGTATTTTTGCCCATAACTGTGCTTGGGGTGGTACTAGGAGGATGGGACCACCACCGAATCGTTCAGCATGATGTGTTGTTTGTGTTCAAGCCATCTGCTTTGTTCTCTCCCTAGGTTAGGGAGGACCCCAAAATCATCACCTCTCTCACTGCTTGCTGTATTTTCATTTTCACTTTTGTAAGATGACTATACTATCAAAGTTATATGAGGTTTCTGTTTTATTAATTGGCATGAGACAGGACGGAGTTGCAGAGCGGAGGTCACAGAGTTTTTGTTCAACTCCGCCGAGTTCCGTGTAGTGGTACTATGCCCACTCTTACTTACAAGAAGGCTCAGATTCAAATATACTTTGGTACATAATTACAAACAGTATCAGTGATGAATCTCTCTAAGATAGTGAACTCTGATTTTACTGTTCCTATTTGAAATGCCATTGTATGACCCTTCAACTAAGGGCTTCATTTCCATTGAATTTGCGTCGGGCATCACTGTAAGACTTTTTGCTGTGCTGCCCTATGCTGTTTCGAAAGGTCAGGAATGCACCATATTTACAAGATGCAATGCATTCCTGTCCTTTCAGCTGGTGCACAATTTGCAACTTAGTGCTAACGCAGGCAACCTTGCACCATGGTGCAAAGGTGTCAGCGTTGTTGGCAGGCTTGTTTTTTGTGCAGGAACAGAAAACCTTCCTGCACAAAAACAATCCATGGAGACCCCATTCTATGTCTACTGCAGAATGCAGCACATATGGAAAGAGGTTAAAACTAGGACAAATGAAAACATTTCTCCTTGTTACTCCTGCTTAGGGGTGTTGTAAGTTTTTGCAACTGCCCCAGGTCTACATGATTTTGTAAATCTGGGGCAGCATAAAAATCGATAGGAGTTGCGTAGAAAAACCCACCACAATGCCCATGGAGTGCCTCCTTGAGGTAGAGTAAGGCAATGCAGAGCCATGCAGGGTGGCTTTGCATCACCTCATAGATTTGATTGAGAGGCCTGCGCCACCAGAGCATCAAAAAGAGTGTGACTCCAGAGGCACAAGCCTCTTGTAAATTTCCCCCTAAGTGTTTGCCTGCTTAAAAAAGACCAATAAAGCCACTGAAAAACACATACCTTTCTCCACACCTCTGCCATCTGATGTGTCAGGTAAAACGATTGAAAAGATACTGGTGAAAATCAAAACAACCACTTTGCATTTAAAACGGATTACCACAGATAATAATGTGTTTAAACAAACAAGAATAAGTCAATGCAAGTTCTGATCAGTTGGCTTTACTCTGGCATCTTTGAATATGATGCCCCTGCCCACATTCATGATGCATATCCAAGCCAAAACCATTACTCTTTTGGCTATCTTTGCAGCCATCAATTTACCACAACCAGCTACCACCACAGAAGAGGACCTCTTCCTAGCCCTTTCAACTAGTTATTTGCTGTTTACAATACATAGGTTTATGGAATTATTGGTACTGTAAAATCCAGAACTGCTTTGGCTGAAATCGGCCAGGTCAAGGTCCTCAAGTAATGTGATTATGCCCTCACTCCCTTTATAAAAATCTCGAACCCCCCATTGTTGTTTGCTATTGGTGGATATATTTTTTGTTTCTTCTATCTCTTTGTCAAAAGCACTGAGCCTGATGTGAGGAAACATTTATGGTTTTTAAGTTGCATACCAGAGAAGGAGAAATACAGGTATTTGTTTGAGTTTCTGTGTGCTGAACCATTACAAATACTTAACTTTATTTTTTCATTAAAAATCTCATCTTGCATTATGATATTCTGTATTCACCTTCCATGTACTCATTTCTCACAACACACCAGCTTTGAAAATGTTCAGCAGAGGTTGGTTGAAATGTTTGGCATACCCTGATGTTCCTAAAGAGGATCTTCACTCATGACATTTACTGTTCCACTTTTCTATGAAAAATTGTGAATGTTGGTAATTGTTTCAAAATAGTACCTGTTTCCAAGTACAAAATGGTGCCCACATATTATTATTTTAATAACTGTGGATTTATTTTTCCCCAAAGGGTAAAATTGTAATTTTGACCAAAATCATGATTTACCATTGCGTTAAAAAAATGATCCACTTCATCAGCCAATCACAGTACTTACAATTTCAAATGTGGTTATCAGAAATCACAACAGAAGTTTAAATGGCAATATGTACAAAAGTGTTCCTTTTTTAGGCCCAATTGTGCCTTTTTTCAAGCACTGATATCTCAAAAACATCTTAAAGTTTTTACAACAAGCCATCAAAAGTACACTTTTAAAATAAAGTTCAACATTCATGCAATTTTTGGAACCTATCCATTTTGATAATTTTGTAGCAGAATTGATAAAAAATACCTATGAGGGCTAAAATAGGAAGAAACATCTTTAAGGGGAAACGTCTATTTCAAAATAACTGTTTGCATGTGTGCCTCATTATGCAGCAAAGATCAAAAGCATAGGCACCGTTTGAATTTGTCTCAATAGAGTAATTTGTATTGAAGAGGCATGTTTCCAGTATAAATCTTATGACACAAGGCACACTCGCCATTGGGTCATGTTGCGAGGCTGAACTTTGAAAAAGGTAGCCTATTTGTGAGAAAGCGCATGAGATGATTACAACAGCAAATCACTCTTAGTAGATATCGTTCTGCACTGTTTATCCCCTTCATGCAATGCAGTGGAGTACATTTGAATACATTTTCTTTATAATCCATCAAACAGTGCAAATTTGTTAGAAAATCCAAAGATTTTAACCCCCCAGCACCTTAAACTTTACCCCTACTGGATTCATATAAAACCTACAATACCTGTTGTGAGAATTTGGGTTGCTGGTTGAGGGTAGGGAGTGAACACTCATAAGGCAGCAACCACAATCCCCGTCAGAGTAGCTTGGCACAAACGCAGTCAGGCTTAACTAAGAGGCAATGTATAAATTACTTATGCAGCACACAGACAGAAATACGTTGGAAAAATAGAGTTACATTTATGGAAGTATTTCACTCCAAAAAGACAAAATTCCAATTGTTAAAACTACAGTTATGCAACTGTAAAGTTTAAAAAAAGCAAGTGCTAAGAAGCAAAAAATGTACAATCCGACCATATCAGGTCACAGTAGACCGAATCGAAGTTCTGGCCGGCCACGATGGCATGTGAGCCACATACAGGACTGAGTTCAGTCCACTGTCAAAGAACCTCGTGGCTGGGGCATCAAGATGCAAAGTCTTTGAGTCATGCTGTCTTAGGCAAGCATCAAGGAGTCATAAATGAGGAGCTGCGATGCGATGTCTAGCGCTGAGTTTAATTTTGCACCAATGGAGTTGGTGAAGCACTAGATGTGAGCTTGGGAAGCAATGCCTTGTGCCATCAATGGGAGCTTGTGAGCACTTCTGTGGTGTGGCATAGTCGAGGAGGACAAGATGCACCTCTCTAGGATGATGCTATCGTCAAGCTGCATAATGGTCGAGGGAGCCATCTTGGCTTGTGGGGCCATGTGCTGTGGTGCATCAGCGCCAAGGATGAGATGCGTCAATGTCGAAGAAGCCTGTTATGTCACTGTGGCTTTGAACAGTCAGTTATCTAACTTACCAATGGAGATTTCCCAGAGTCTTGGGTTCATACAGGCAGGTTAGATTCAAGAGGGTAGCTCAAAGCAATAGAATAGTCCTGGTACAGCCACAGCAAGTTTTAGATACAAAAGCATTCCTTGGTCTGTGAAGCTGAGTTTGGGCAACAGGGTTGACTTCACAGCTGCAAAGTCCTTATTCCTGGCAGAGTCCACAGGGCGAGAAGTGATCTGAAGAGTAGGGTCTGAGGGTTCTCTATTTATACTTGGTGCCTTCTTTGAAGTAGGAGAAGCTTCTAGAGTCCTACCACTACAGAGTTGTCTGGAATTTTTGTCCTCTCTCTCCTTACCCCAGCTTGTCTGGGGGCATGAAAGACTAGTGCGAAACCCTTTTGGGTGGGCTGTTGCAGAGTCTTTGTGATATGCAGTGTGGTAGGTTACAACTTCTCCCCCTCATTCTGATAGAGATGGCCTATCATTACAACACATATTGACCTTTTGTGTCACTGACCATGTCATGAGTGATGTAATATGTGAAGTCATAAGCAGTGTATTGCGGGGGTGTGAGTTATATTTAGCACAGCTAATTGTAACTGCTGAATTTCAATGGTTTTGTATGAGTAAAACCTGAGCTGAACTATAACATCCCTGTGACCTTTGTTCTTTTCAGGGAATTTCTAAGGTTTTTTTAAATGCTAATTCCTAACTATAATGTCCCTGTAAACCTTGGCTTTTTCAGTGAATTTGCAAGGTTTTTTAAATGCAAATTCCTATCTATAACATTCCTGGAACCTTTGGTTTTTCCAGTGAATTTCTAAGTTTTTTTAATGCTAATTCCTAACTATAATGTCCTTGTAACCTAATGTGTTTTAAATGAAAAATCCTAATTAAAACATCCCTATAACCTTAGTTTTTGTTAGTGAATTGCTAAGGTTTTTTAAATGTGAATACCTAAGTACGCACAGCTGAAAAGGGAATAGTTGAACAAAGTAGTATTTATACACCAACAAAAAGTAAAATATGGCACAAAACAAATAATGATCAAAGTCTTTGTAAGGCCGGCACTCTAGTGTTGTCCGGGTATATCCATTATTCCCTGTAGTGTTGGCATCATTTGTACTGTTAAAGCGTACCTTGTCATGCTCCATTTCCAGAATGTTGAGAGGATTCTAGGTTGGTGGGTGGAGCAGTTGCAGTTGTGACCGTAACTGGAGTGTAGGCTTTTCTCCCTTGCATTGGCTGTTCATCATTAAAAAGATGTTACAGTTGCATCTGGAATAAGAATCATTATTACAATCCCACTCTCTTATCTAAGGACAGAGGTTATTTCCCATTCATGTGAGGCATTCAGTCAGGTTAGGCTCCGTGTTGTATTTAGACTCTTAAGAGTCTGCCTCACCAGACACGTGGTGCAAGGCAAAGCTCCGCACATCATGTGTCATGAAGATTCGAAGAAAAAATGGACAAGTACGACGGTTGAAGACCTAGCTGGAGGCTCCCTCCTGATGTTCCAGTAACTAAATACTGCTTGTTCTGGATGGGTGCATCTTTTCACTCTGCTCGAAAGTTCAAGTCTTAAAAGTTCCACAATGGTTTCTTAAAGAGTCACAGTGTCCCAATGCAGTAGAGCTTGTAGTAAGAGCAAGTTCCCCCAGGGCTCAATGACTTGGCCATCAGTGTTACCCACTCTAGTGTGGAGTTTGATTCTGCAGGCCTGGGTCCACATCAGCGTCTCGACAGTGAGCAGAAGTTTGGATGTGGCGGTGGATTGTCAGGTGTACACAATGCTCCTCCACTCATGCAGTAGGTCGTCTTGAGTCCAATGTCCGGTCTCAGGTGCTCCTAGGTTCAAGTGACGTAATCAGTGCTCTTCTCTTTGGGGGTCACAACCAACTATGCTGCCTTATCACCCACTGCTCCAGGGTGATGGCCCTCTTCTTCACCAAGGCCCTCTTCTGGCAACAGGGCTTGTGACAGCACACATAAGCCAGAGGCATCTTCAGGTCACAGCACTGCACCGGGGTGGTGGCCTTTATCTTCACCATGGCACTCACCTTGTTATGGGGCCAAAAACTGTAGCACTCAGGCATACAACCCAATCGGTGCAATGGTCCTCAACGTAGACCCATAATCGCACAGTATGCTTTAGGTATCCAACCCACAGAATACCCACTGGATATCACTGTTGGCAGGCAGGCAGATGCTAGTGCTCCAGGCTACAGGGAGAGTGGTCTTTATTCTCCTGTGTGATGTCCCCTCACCAAGCTGAGAGACTGTGAGACCTCAGTCCCCAGTCCTGGTCACATCATTCAGAAGTATACTGCCTGTTTGACAAATTTGGTAGGCTCAAGCTCCCCTTTTTATAATCATTTTCCAGACATAATTGTGATTTATTGTCTCACTCTTTGAAGTTCGGTCACAGCAGGAGCGATTCCAACCTTGTTAGTCCAACAAATCAATCAATCAGGCGTTTGTTAAGCGCGACTACTCACCCGTAAGGGTCTCAAGGCGCTGGGGGTAGGGGGGGGTGCAGGTTCCAGTCCATCAAGGAGGGGGTCTGTCGAAAGAGCCAGGTTTTGATGCCATGGGAGTAACAGGAGAATTACACCTTGATACCTACCTCACTGATATATGCTGGTCAACAGATTACCATGAAAGAAATCAGTCTTTGCACAAGGTAAGTTTGTTCATTTGAAAAATCAGCTAAAAAAGCAAAAACACACTCGGATAACAATGAAGAGAGTGTTCTTCTTAGAAATCATAAACCTATTGTAAAAATAAACAACAAACAGATAATTCCTGATACGCAAACACAAGCTCCTCATTAGCTCATAGTTCCAGATCATCAAATACATAAAATTATGAAAATCTTATCTCCCTTAACTGCCCATTATTGAAAGAAATTACCACTGTTAATATATTGCACTTGGTGTAACAGAAGGGTTACCATAATAGATCTGTTTTCTTCCCTTCACAGGATTTGACTGTACTCCTGAGTTATGTTTGAGTGCATGGTCAATGAAGCTGATCTCAATCAAGTTCCTTTATTTGATGGGTTAAACAGGCAGAATTACCTATGTAATCAACTCTAGTTTTTTTTCCCTTTGTATAGTGCTTAGTACAGATGTAAACTGCTTCTTAGTGATAGAACTGGGAGCCATTTTCATGACAAGATGGCTTCTGAATTATGGTTCCTGTGATCAGAGCCCACTGTGCCTGGCACAGATGGGCTCCATTTCATAGATAGGGTCAAATACATTTTGGTTTTGGAGCAGGATCTTGTTGACAGTGAACCTGAGCTTAGGAGGCAGGGGAACAGATTATTTGATGGTGACGTGGGAATGGAGACAGCATTCAAACAGGATGGATCAGGCATCATCTTTTACTAGTTTGAGTATAACTCAAAAGATGCCCTTGGCAAAATTGTGTGAAAGCTGGGCTTTAAGATTTAATTCTGTCCTGGAATTATGGTACCTGCCATGGCCATCAGGTCACATCTATATTCTAGGTCTTTTTTCTTGAACAGTTAGTCAAATTGGCAGTACTATTTGCCATCATTTCTGACCCAGAAGTGTGCATGTGGACTTCAGATGAAGAAGTGTAACATGCTTTATAAAGATTGGCCAGTTTTACTAAATAAAATCATGAAACACAGTGCAGAAAACACAATGTTGTGCTGCGTTGCGTAAAGGAGAGATAACAGAACAGCACCATATCTACTAAGATGTGGCACTATTCTGCTCTCTCCTTCTACCGGCACAGTTTTGACTGCCATTCCAATGCAGACACCCTTGTGGCATAGTGCAAGGGGGTCGGTGTTATGATAAGCATAGTTACTGTACAGGAAGGGATCCCTTCTGTACAAAAGCAATGCTTTAAGAAAAAGAAAAGAAAGAAGATTTTCTCACTTTGTATGTGTGCTGTACAATGCAGCATAAATGCAAAGAGGGAAAAAACTAGGAGAAATTAAACATATCTCCTTGTTATGCCAACGTCAAGGAGGTGCAGGATTTTGACACAATTCCCTGTCTGCAATTCTTTGGAGATAGGGATTTGCATCCAACCCATGGATGATTGCATGTGAACGCCCATACACAATGTCTCCTTGATGAAAAGTAATGCAAGTAATACAGGGCAGAAGCATAACTGTTTGGATCATCTTGTATGTGACTGAGGAGATTGTATGATATTTGATAGAAAAAGAAACTGTAACCATTAAAATACGTTTATTCAGACACTTGTTTTCTAAACAGTACAGAAATAATTTTTTTTATGAATTTCAAAAGTTTACATTCAGTGCCTTAATTGAACAAAAGAATTATGAAGGCCAACAAGTCATTAGTAGACTTTCCAATTAATGTGTGATATTGAATGAAAAGAGAATGAAGACTGCTATGGAGAAGTCTTAATTAAGGAGGAAGAGAGAGAGATTAAAGGTTCAGCATGCACGCCCCCAATCAGGGAATGTCAATAGAAAGGTATGGAGTTACTAATGGAGAGAAAGAGAAAAGAGGCAATCAGGTAGGCCTGAGGTGTCATTTTGGGTAAACTGATCCCTCACATACCCAGATGGGTGTCACACTTTACCATGCGGCAGTTCCTTGTTGGGCTGCCACTGCAATGCCCAACTGGCCCTGCAGGGGGCTCATGGCTGGGGTTCTTTTGGGATTCCTTTCCAACCATTTCATTTTGATGAAGGCAGTCGGAAAGGAATCCAACAGGTCATTTCGGCTGGCGAGTGCCTGTCCGCCAGTCGGAATGCGGCAAGTTATCTCAAGGGTGGGCCTTTCCGCCGTTGAGATTACGATGATGGTTTCCGACATGGTTTCCATGCCGGTCTGTCTGACATGGAAACCATGTTGGAAAGCACCTTTGGGGGCCCACCCAGGCCTTGAGGTGCCTGCCATGGGGTACAGAGATGAACCACACCTCCCATTTTACTATGGGAGCATGCATTACAGCCAGTTTACGGCTGGAATGCATGCTGCCATAGTAAAATGTAGGAATGTGACCAAACAGTGTACGGTTGCATCCTAATGAGGCTGTCAGGACTACCGACCGGGTGTCCGTCGGTCCCATGACCGATGCGGTGTCGGGCCGAAGTGCTTCCGCTCGACATTGTAATGAGGGCCTATTTCTATTGTGTGCAGCAAACCAATAGAAAATCAGACATCCGCATTTAAGGCTCAAAAAGATGTGGGTTTATATAGCCATTTTGGAGAATAGGAAATCATGGAAACTGCAACATCAGCGTAATGTGAGCATTATTACAGCAAATCAGTCACCATGCACAAAATATGTTTTATTTTTTTACCAGTTACAATTGATATTTTAATCTACAAGTTATAAAATGAGTTGATGTCAGTTGCCTAAAATGAGTTTCTTTAGAGGGCTACTTGATTTCACAAATGTTGCCATAAAGGTAAATTTTTGCTTTTTGTCCATGTGACCAAAGGCATGTTGGCAAGGAGAGTGCATGGATGATGGCAGTCATATTTACCTTCAGTGTTTCTTTCTGTTGGCAAATAATACCTAATTCTAGGAATCAAATAATTTTAACATCATATTGAACTGTAAACAGTAAATCTGTGCTTTGATGATTAAGCTACAGATACAATTCATGGACCTCTTAAGAGTTCCCTTCCAGATACAAAAAAAGTTGTCTATATAGCAACATCTGGTGAAAATTATCTAAACCATTGGCAATCATTCTTTGTAGAATTGCCTGTTTGATGTAATTCAGTAAGTTGCCATGGCTATGTTGGGACATGAGTTCCTTGCTCAGTGTGCTACAAGGTCCAATCTATATTACACTGTTGAGTCCTAACACAGCATGAAGGTGCCATCTACTGGTGGGCTGGATTGTTCCCATGAGCAGTAAAATCAGTACTGATTTATAATCATAAAGCAAGTCTGTATCTAAAGTGGCACAGTTGGTGATAAACAATGGATTGGATTGATATGCAGTGTGATTGCCTGTGGTTTAGTCTATTTGCAAACATTCTACCCATCTGCTTTTGTTTTTGTTTTTTTTAACATCAAACCAAACAATTTTAAATGAAAATGGATTGCTTTCTCCATAGACTATTCACTCTTTGAGGCTGCAACAAATATAGATGCTTGGTTTTGAGTGATAAAAGCTACCTTAAAAAGAAAAATGATACTTTCCAATGCCAACCTTACATATTCTAAAATTAATTCAGTAGATATGTGATGAAAACGCATGCATGTGTGAAATGTTTTGAAGTACCACAAGGCCTCTTGTTTATATCAACTTCCAATAATAAAGTTTGCCAAAATGGTCTGGTTCCTGATCAAATTTGCAGCCTTCCATACTATTAGATAAAACCACAGCTGCATCTATGATCTAGTAAAAACTATTGCAAAAATAAAGTATTGTAACATAGTTCCAATCGAATTAGTGAGAAATAAGAATTCCTTTCACTTAACCAAATTTTTAGTAAAGTGCTTGTTTTATCAAAGTAATAATTTCTTTACTCAAATCTGTAGACAGGTCATTGTGTATAGTGGAATAGTGTTGAATGATCATCAGTTGACATCTTATTTCATTTTTATATTTGCCAGTATCTTGGACCGCAATGCCTTCCCCTTTATATGCTGATTTGATTTTCAAATATTGTGTATTATCATAATGAAGATTACAATTTACATTGCTGTCATGCATGTATAAGCCCTTTAAATGCGTTAGTATGAGCTTCTGATATGTTAATATTTAATTGGGCAATGATGACACAGACAAAAGGAAATAATGAGGGTTTGTTTAAACCTGAGGCATGAACAGTTGTCTCATAATCATTTTTGGAAAGAAATATTTCAGCCTAATAATTTTGTGAAATCTATGTGGTGGTCATGTAGTATGAACAAGACTGAGGCTATGTTTATACACAAGGGAGAGACGAAGACTCTAGTGTAGGAAGGTGTAGTATTATGTGGTGTGGGGATTAAGCCACATCATCTAATACTATCATGATTCTCCAAAGATGACCCTTGGATTTGCAATAATAAACCCATAGCTCAGTCCTGGTAGAGTGGCAAAAAGCAGTTAGGCTTTACTAGAGGAACATGTGTTAAGCATTTAAGATTGCAAACATGGACAATAGGCAATAGACAAGTCTCAATAGAAATCTGAGACTAATTTATACAAATAAAGTGTATTTTTATTTTAATTTGGACACCAAAATGAACGAGATACATACATATAACTGGAGTTATGGATTTTAGAAGAAAACATAAATCACAGCAATTTAATACTACAGAACTCTTGAATTGTGGTTAATGGGAAAAGGTGGTGGTGACACTCGGTCACTTGAACATTGAGTTGCATGGAACCCACAGAAGGTAAATAGTCAGTTATCTTTTACCTGGCCCTGAGAGAGTTTGGGTGCAGAGTGGCCCTTGCTGTCTTTGGTGCTGAACGGAAGCCGAGGGAAAGATGCTTTTACCTCTTACATGGTGCTGCGGGCAAACAAAATGCAAAGTCAAATCAATGGTATCTCTGTTCACATCAGATGAAGGTCAGATGCAGCATCGAGTGTAGGTGTAAATTGCCGGACTGGCGGTCAACAAGCCTTGGCAGTAGTAAGCACAGCAGATGGTTATTTCTACATACAGTGGTCCCAATGAGCACAGTAGCTGTCTGAAGCTTTAGGGCAGCCAGGACTAGAGTTACCACAGTGCACTAAAGCATCTGGATTTCGGCAATCACTCACAGGGCCCGATGGCCAGCGATTCTTTGGGTCCAGACCGTTGTTTTACCTGTAGTTTGCAGCAGACTAGTGCCACTAATCCATGGGAGTATGAGGGTGCTTTAGGCTCTTTCACAGGTCCCTCTGTCTAGGGGAACCAATCTTTAGTCTAGGATGAGTCTTGATCATGCAGTTCCAGGAGTATTGCCTCAGGGACAGAGAATTTCTCTTTTTCTTTCGCTGTGGGTAAAGTCCTGTTATCGCAGACACGAGAATCTTCTTTGTACTCGTCAATGCAGGTTGATTCAGAACCGAGGTCCTGGTGTCAGGGGTAACCGTTAGGTCCTAGATTTATGGGTGTTAGGGATGTGGCTACAAGTGGCCAATAGGCTGCTTGCCCATCAGGGGGTGTATGTCACCTTTTCTACCCATCACCATTACTACTACTACTTTTAACAAGCATTTGCAATGCAATAGGTCTCGCATTTGTGAGAGTTAGAGCTATTGGCATTGTGAATTACAATGTCTTTTATCTATATGTTTTGGTTTGGAGTGGAGTGGATATATGTGGTTTAAAGTGGAATTATGTGGGTTGAATTGGAATTGTGTGGGGTGGAATTGTGTGGTGCATTGTGTATTTGTATAGACAAATTATGTGACATGGTGAATAGATGGGTTGACAGCTACACAGAATAGATAGCAAGAAATAATTATGTGGATAGTAAATATGTGGTCTTGAGTGTACTGGAATTATGTGGAGTAGGATTGTGAATCATGGAGTACAATTATGTGGAATGGTACTTTGTGTTGTGGAGTGGTATGTAGTGGAGTTTAATTATGTGGTGTGCTGTTGAATTTTGTGGCATGATGTGGAATTTTTGGGTGTTGATTGGATGTATGTTGTATGTTGTGAAATTGTGCTGTTGAGTTGAATTATGTGTGTGGAACTGTGTGTTGTTCAGTAGAATTATTCTGATTGAAATTATGTAGTATGGTGTGGAACATTTTTATGTGGTTTGTTGCTATGTGACTGAGTTGTTTTATGTAGGGTGTATTTATGTGGTATTGAAAAAATATTAATGTGACCATGTGTAAATGTAACTGGTTCTCATAAGTATTAACAAATGCCACTTTTGTGAAGCCCTGAATTGGGCTTTTTGGGTCTAGAAGCAATCGCAAAAGCTGCCTAGGCTTGACCTAAATATATAAGTTGCCACCCATCTTCTGTAACCTTGAAATTGCAAAGGCATTGGGGGCCACTGCATCGGAAAGGCACCACCCCTTCAAAATGATTGCAGTTTTGCAAAGCATGAGCATGTAGTGCCATGAGGCCTAGCAGCACACCTAACATGTACACATGACAGAACTACTGTACACCAGCTCAATTTGGTCCTTATTTTATTTAATTTAGAAGGATGAACGGCCAAGTTCAGGACATCGTTAGATGACACGCAAATGTATGGAGCAGAAAAAAGGCAGATCTCCGAGATTTATTTCAGCCAAAAAAGCACAGATCCAAAAAGTGTCTGGCTGAAAAATAATTGCAATGGAATGTGGCCACTCCCTTCCTTAGAAATGTGCCCACTTCGAGCCAAGTGTCCAGCTCTTCAAAACTACAGCTGGCAGAAAGCCTCCAGCACAGCCCAGTGAAATGAGTGCCTGCTGCCTAATGCCGGTGCTTCTCAAAGCTTTAAATCCTGGGAGTAAAAGGCAGAACAGCTCAAACTTTCATTCTTCCAAAAGCAACAGAATGAGTAAGGGTGGCTTCTCATTATTTGTAGCGCCATGAAGACAACATCAAGTATTCTACAGAAAGTCATCTTGTAAATATAATTAGA